>JAQHUG010000102.1:5775130-5785286 GCA_028555095.1 Dicrostonyx torquatus | reverse complement strand
ATAGGTTATCCTTGGTGTTTTTGATTTTAGCCATTCTGACAGGTGTAAGATGGTATCTCAAAGTCGTTTTGATTTGCATTTCCCTGATCGCTAAGGAAGTTGAACATGACCTTAAGCATCTTTTAGACCTGAGGATCTTTGTGAGGTTAAAAACCTATTCTGCATATCAAGTTCCAGGCTAGTGAGCTACATAGTGAGACCCTGTCTGAAAACCAAACCAAACCAAATAAAATAACCTCCTACAAAACAACAAAAGGAGGCCTTTCTTACCCGGTCTTCTGAATAAAGGACTGGATTTCAGACAAGACTCTCCCCTCCTCCCTTCTCTCTTCTCCTTTCCCTTCTCTTTCTTCCTTCTTCCCTCCCTCCCTTTGTAATATCTTAATGATTTATTTACAATGCGTGCAGTTACTTCTGCTTACACAAAGAGACCTATTGGAATATGGTATCTCGTCACCCTTAGTCTCAGTTCCACAGTTTGCAGGGCATCTTCCGAGGAATTTTCCAGGTCTCACAAGTCTGTGGGTTTCAGATTTGTTTCCATGAAGTACTTATCTGCTTCTAAAAAAGCATTATGTAATGACAGCCTCTAGTTCTTCCATTGCTCAGCTGTCTACCTCCTGATCTTTCGGCAGACTCCTCTCTTACCCTTTTCTCTTCTTCTTTCTCATGCCCCCAGATTGACTTTTCTCTCCTGGTAGCATGAAAAATAGTTTAAATGCTGCCCTTTGCTGCTTTGGATGTTGCTAATGTTTATCCTCTAGCCGAAAATCTCATCGAGAATTTTCTCAAGCCACCCCATCAAGGAAATCTGTTCTGAAATGATCAGAAAATGTATTGTTTGTGTCTTTGATGTGGGGTGTCTGTTTATAACACAGGATGGCCCTGAGCTCTCTATGCGGCTCAGGCTGGCCTCTAACTTCTGATTCTCCTGCCTCGACTTCTAAGTAGTGGGATTGCAGTCCTATGCTACCATGCCCATCTTTAAAAAAATTTTTTAGCCAGGCGGTGGTGGCGCACGCCTTTAATCCCAGCACTCGGGAGGCAGAGGCAGGTGGATGTCTGTGAGTTTGAGACCAGCCTGGTCTACCAGAGCTAGTTCCAGCGCAGGCTCCAAAGCCACAGAGAAACCCTGTCTCGAAAAAACAAATAAATAAATAAATAAAATAAAAAAATTTTTGAAAGTATTTTTAAAGAAATTTTGGGTGCTGAACTGTAGCCCAATGGTAGAACATTTGTTCACAGTGAGAGGCTGCTGGCTTTGCTTTCCAGAGTGCCTGCCCTAACTCTGTCCCCTCTACAATTCCCATTGACATGCTCCATTTATTTTTCTCCAGATATGTAGGTTACGTCATAATTGCTCTAATCACAACTGTATGTACAGATGGAAGCTGGTGTGGGAAGAAGACGTAAAGTGAAGCTAAGCTAAGCAGCTTGGAGAATTGAGCCCCACTAGAGAGCTTGTTGGGTAGAAACAACCTGGGGTTATCCACGGAGAACAAACATTGCAGGAGAAAAGAGAGCTGGATCCAGAAATAAAACTACTGTAGGATCAAAAGGGGAAATCTGTTTTAACCGAGGCCTGCTTTTTTCTACCTTGTCCTCGTTAATTGATTCATACGTCCATATGAAGTCTCTTTAGGGCTATCTGGGTACATAGGAATCCTTGCTCTCTTAGCATACACACTCTATTAAGAAATACAGATAGCAAGTTAGGGGTAAGGTAAATCCATAATGTGTTAATTAGTGATGCCTTTCGGAAACACATGAAGAAGGAAAGGTGAACTGTGCCTCATGGCACAGGTGTGTAATCACAGCTACGTCGTAGGCTGAAGCAGTAGGACCTCAGGTCCGTGGCCTGCCTGCGCTACAGAACTGGTTCTAAGCCAGCCCGGTCAACTCAGCGAGACACACCCTCAAAAGAGAGTTGAGATAGAGAACATTTGTGGAACACTTCCCTAGTGAGGTCCTGGGGTCTATTTCTGGGGTGGAGGGAGAAAAAGAAAACAGAAAAGTGGGACTTGTGCTTGAATGTAAAATGTACTGAAAAATCCAAAGAACTGATTTCACATAATGTGTCTGAGGGATAAGAGCCCGAGACAACACTTGGTGCTGGGGGCGGGAAAAGGCATTCTCCCTGTCTGAACAGAACCATGTTGTTGTCATGTGTCTAGAATGCTAGTTTTGTACTGGAGGAATATAGGGCCCCCCAAAAATGAGGACTTACGACTTCAGGCCATGCTAAGCATATAGCTTAGATGAAAAACAAAACAAAAAACAAAAACAAAAACCATGGACCTCCACTACCCCAAGACATGGTGAAATATGCCATATTATTCTGGCAGTACTGAACTTCTATAAGGCAGTAGTCAGAGAACCCACAAAATGTCATATTAGGAAGGGCACTGTTGTGCTGGTAAGCATTGAACTTTCTGAGTGCAGTTTCCATAACTCCGTATCACACGTTAATTTAGCTAATTTAGTGAGAAAAACCAGCAACTTTTTTTTTGTCTATTTGTTGTTTTCCGTTTTTGATTCTGCTTTGAACACTGTAAGGAGACTTTGTGGTGTGGCCACTCACAACACAACAGCAACAGGCACGACTCACCCATGCTTCGTGCACGCGATGTAAATGCTCTCACCATGGTTAATTCCAGTGTATCATGGTGATGTCCTTGAGCACAGGGCTGGCAATAGATGTATAAGAATTTCCCTTCAAATACTACAGTATTTACTCATAACAATAAAAATATAAACAGGATCAAGAGCATAGAAAATAAGAAAATATAGTAAAACTTTTAAGAAGTGTTGTTTTAAATATTTATTACATTTGTTTTAAAAACATAATAATCTGTTTGATGCTAGGAATGGTAGTATACATAGAGTCCCAACAACCAGGGATAGGGGCAGAAGGATCATCCTCAACTACACATGAGTTTGAGGCCAGCCTGGGGTACATGAGAATCACCTAAGACAATCAAAATAAAAAAAAATAGTAACACATTGTAAATTTTATATTTATAAGTGATTTTAAATTGTAGTTATTTTAAACAAACAGCTTGCAAAATTCCTGGAAGATTTAATCGGTGGTTCTTGTGAGCCCTTGTATATCAGGTAACAATGCCTTGGATGATGCCAAGGCAGATAAGTGTAGTTGGTTTGGGGCTGGGGGCCTGTAATCCTAGCACCTGGGAGGGACCAGCATGCAGGCTGCAGCAACTTGGGGGCCAGGCTACACAATGAGTTCCAGGTCAGCTAGGGCTGAATAATGAGATCTATCTAAAAAAGCAAAAACGAAAACCAAAACTGAAACTATGTGTGGATAAATAGAGAATGATTAGTTTGAATGCAGGGATGCTTGTTTCCCTTCTGAGATATCCCGAAGCTATTTTAGTTCTTTGATTTTGCTCTCTTTCCTTTGATTTGACTAGGGTTTTTTTTTTTTTTGTTTTTTTTTTTTTCTGGCTATCTGAGAGCCACATCACCAACTCTCTCTGAGGGTGACACACGAGCAGACAAAAGCCTCAGCCATTAGGTGTTGATTCCTGCAAGCCTCCTTTCTGTAAAGGTGATATTTTCACTGATCATTCTCCCCAAATTTCAGCAGTTCCTTAATGCATCCTGTTGTGTACCGGCTATGACCACGACTATCTAACATGAATTAGGCTGGACGAAATGGGTTGCTATTGTCTGACTTTTTTGGATTGTGGGGAAAAAAGCAGTCCGTGCTTCAGTTCAGTATCTCAGCTCTCCAGCAGAATGGCTGCAATGTTTCCCTGTGCATTGTCTGTGTGGATGCTTGCCAATTTTGCTCATCTGAAATAAGCCTCCTCCAGCTACTATTTCAAACCGTTTCTTGGCCAGGCTTAAACTTCCACCTTCCCCTCTGCCACAAAGCTGTCCCCAGCCACACCAGTCTTCTTAGAGTGATTTGAAACAGTCTTTCCCTTGACCTCTTGTGATGCTTACGTGTTACCCCCCCCCGAACAATAGTTTTATATGCCACACACTATTTCCATTGTTTCTTTTGTTAGCCTCGCCAGTAACTAGGCAGACCATTTTCTGCAAAGAGAGACCATAACTTAATAATTCTCAGGTGCTTGGTCTTATGGCAGCTTGATATGCCATGCTTTGCTGAAGCCCAAGGGAGGGCTGTCCCTTTCTGAGTGATTACTGAGTAGCGAAGGAGAGGGGAGGGGTAGGAGGAGAGGAGTGAAGGAAGGAGGGAGGGGAGGCTGCAGTCAGGATGTAAATGAATCAATAAATTAATTTAAGAAGTTATACTCAAAAAACAAAGAAGCTCTATAATGTACAGTGCACCATTGTCTGGGAATTAGTGTGCATTCTTAGTATTTCAATAGATTTGGCCTCAAATGTCATCCTTTGAAGTTGAACGGAATTCAAATTAGGTTAAAAAGGTTCTGAAAGTCTGGGTTTGAAGTTAGGGAGCCCCAGATCCAGTTCTGTGCTGTGCTGTTTGTGAGTTGTGTATCCCAGCTCACTAACCACTGTTTCACCTTCTGCCAAGAGGGATGATAATGGTACCCATGCTACAGAGCCGTGGTTCTCAACCTTCCTAATGCTGCGACCCTTTAACACAGTTCCTCATGGTGTGGCGGCCCCCAACCATTCGTTGCTACTTCATGACTGTAATTTTTCTAATGTGATGAATCATACTGTAAGTATCTGGAATGCAGGATATCTGATATGTGATCCCCAAAGGGGTCACGACCCACAGATTGAGAACCACTGCTTAGATTGATGTAATTGCATAGTGAATTGGGATAATACAGATTCTTTTCTAGGGACTAAAGCCAGTGGAACACATATGTGAATGTATGTGCATGTGCACATTTGAGACAGGGTTTCATTATACCTTGGGCTAATCTCAAAAGTGTGATCCTCCTGACTCAGCTTTCCTAGTGCCGGGATGACAGCTTTGTCGTGATGTGTTTTCAGGAAGGACATTGTAGCACAGGCTGGTCTAGCAGACTCTTTGTATTCCAGGTTGATCTTAGACTCTGGATTTTCATGGCTCATCCTCTAGAGTAGCTGGGACTGCAGGGGAGCACAACACAATGATTCCCTTTTCCCTTTTATTATGAATTTTAATTAATTTGTTTACTTTCATACAAAATTGTTTTTTGTTTTTTGAATTGTTGAAAGTGCTAGGATGTATTGATAACATTGAGATGTACTGCTACATCGTGTGTGGGCTTATTTATATACTGGGATAAGACATTTTCTATTATTCTTATTTCATCTGAAAAAATACAAAAGGCATCATTTGAGGTAGTGAGAAAAGTTACTAAATAAAGGCATATGCAGTAAGATCAAGGTGAGATTTAATAATCTCACCTACAGTGGTGAGATTTCGGTAACCAAATTTTAATTAAGCCATCTAAATTTTAAAGCCTAATGACTTTTAGAAGGTTTTACCAATACTAATGAAGTGAACCCAACACAAAGAAGGAATAATTCCCAAATAGCAGATGGGAAATAAATAAAGCTGAAATGCAGTTTATAATCGATCACGACTTTTATGGTAGTGGTATATAGTCTTCACTTCTTCTATTTATGGAACACACATTTTTTATGAGGTATATTCAAATATATTGGTTACTTCTCTTATGGAAGAAATTCCAATCATTTCATAAATTTGATTAGATCGGTTGCAGAATTCTGAAGTGCAACGGAACCCCAAGTAGGGCCAGTGCCCGCTTCCTAGATGAACATTTTTTGTGCAAACAAAAGCTGCTGGACCCCAGCAGAATTTTAAACAAGCTGATTTTAAACTTTAATGACAGCTGTTTTTGGTGATTTTTGTCAACAGAATCCTCCTGCTTTGCATCACGGCACTTTTTTATTACAGTGTCCCTTCAAAGAATAACTTGCTTGCCTTAATCACGTTTACGGAGATTTATGACTTAATGCTTATTTGGTTGTTGGGTTTTCTCAACACAAAATGTCAGTGAGCCTGTTATAAATTGCTTCTGGCATTGCTACTCTATCTTTTATTTGGCTGGGAGTGTTTCCACCTGAAAGTGATAAATTCCTGCTATAACCGCTTTATGTGCTTCAGTAATTACACTGTACCAGAAAGGGGTGGGAATGGGGGTTTCTCCTGAGGTATTTTCTTAAAAATAGCAAGTAATAAAATGTAGTGGAATGGGCCGAACTCTGACATCTGTTGAACAAAAAGCAATGACCAATGAGCTATCTGCGTCAGATGGAATTTGATAAGTGACCAGAAAGTACAGAAGATATACAAAAGTATATCAAAAACAATTTCTAGAGGGTTCTGTTGTTATAGCTATGCCCTTAAACTAGCTGCTTGTGAGCCTCTGACGAATGTGGGAGTACCCACAGAGAGGCCGTTTACATCCTTCCAAAAACTATCTCTGAACATCAGTGGATGCTTCTAGAGCCTTGGGTTACTTTTCACTGAGTGCCAAGGTCTCTGTGACATTGAGACCTAAGCTGTATGTACAAGTCAGAGACTGCAGCATGTCAAAACAGTTCAGCTATGCAAACAGTCCACTGTAGCTGATCTTGATCAATATATACAGACACGACCGACTGGATCAAGGCGAGATCCGCATTAATCATTATGATATCCATGGGTGGTGGATATTGACTAATTTTCATCCTACTTGTGTTTTTTTTTCATAAAATCTGCCTTGTGCTTAGGAATAAATAGCATCAATTTTGGGGAGGTTTTCCTCATGAAGGAGCAACACAATGATATAAACAAAAGATGTTCAAATTAATTAAAGAGTCATGAAGATTCTTATTATCAGGTCCTTACAACAAGCTAAGGCATCCTATAGATTCAGTAGCTGCTTTATTTAAGAAGATTTAACTGACTGTTTTGAATTAAGTTTTACTTTTATGTGTTTAATTCTGTACAGTCCATGGTGAACAGGGTCCATCGACTGTGCTCTGCAGAGGGCTTCAGACAGTTTCACAGTCTGTGATTCCTTTCAACGGCCCTGTGAGAGTTCCTTTCCCTCTGTTCTTCTCTTCCCTTCTCCCTCTTTTTCTCCAAGTCCTCTCATTTCTTCCTGTCCTTAGGTCTTCCCCATCTCTCATCATCCTAAGTAGGACTTCATATTTGTGAAGCATGTACTTCGTCACTCATGTACCTGGCTCAGAGAGGGGTATAAATTAATCCTAAATTTACAAACGATGAAGAGAAATCCTAAACTAGGCAAAACAGTAGGCCCAAGGAGGTAATCCTAAGAAATGGCCGGGCTTGGCTTATAATCAGCTTTGCTGACCTCCAAACTCTATGTGCTTAATCATTATGCCACATTGGATTCCAGAGGGAGAAAAGTCAGCATAAAGCATATTACTTAGCTTATTTTAATAGCATTTTTATGCAGGAAGGCTAGCTCAGTCAGATGCACACAGCAGATACCATGATCCTAAATTCTGTGGTTGTTCATTCATTTCATTAATTAACATACTTGATTGTGCCTAATCAATTGCTTCCAAATTGCATTTTTTTCAAGCTTTGGATTTCATAAAAGTCCACCTACCCCCTGCCCTGAGATATAGTTTCTCTGTTTAGCTCTTGCTGTCTTGGAACTCCATCGACTAGGCTGGCCTCCAATTCAGAGATCTGCTTGCCTTTGCCTCCCAGGTGCTGGGATTAAAGGCATGAACCACTACTGCCCAGCCACAAACATTTTTGTATCTGACAAAGAGAATGTACTCTAAACACATCAAAGCAGTTGACCCTATTGCATGATTCCATAATGACAAGTCAGAGGAGAGTTAGTGAGGGTAGGGATTCGTAAAACAGCCTCATTAACTTGTAAATTATCCATGGGAGGAAAGTCTGGGGATTCCTATATCCATATATTCTACTTTTCTTCTTATATATGCTTATCCAAGTGGCTGCAAGAGAGTTTATCACTTATAGTGTCGTGACAATTTTCAACAAACCGTTACATGACATCAAACCTGACGATCAGGAAAGAGATCCAGGGCTGGAGAGATGGCTCAGTGGTTAAGAGCATTGCCTGCTCTTTCAGAGGTCCTGAGTTCAATTTCCGGCAACCACATGGTGGCTCACAACCATCTGTAATGAGATCTGGTGCCCTCTTCTGGCCTGCAGACATACACATGGACAGAATATTGTATACATAATAAATAAATAAATATTTAAAAAATAAAAAAGAGATCCAGACTGAGATGCCTTTGTGCACAGCACGATGGAAGATAACCAAAGCCCTGTGGGGAAAGTGTGGGAGCACAGCATAGGTAAATAGGTTAAAGCAAGCAATTTGCGTGTTTAGAATCCTCCTAGGATCCCAGTGTTAATTTGGGGAGGATGAATAGTTTTGAGAGTCTCAGGAACTTTGGAGGACTACTTAGTTGAGAAACACGTGCAAAATGAGATGGAACAACGGGCCTAAATTTGTGTGTGAACAGTTGGTTCTCATGAAGAAATGCTGAAAGGGGGCTAGGAACCACTCAGCCCCTTTAAGTGAGAAGTGCTGCAAACTCAGGCTTTAGTGACACCTTATTGATGGACTGTGTTTCTGTATGAATTTTCCCCCCTCTGAGAAAATAACTCTAGTATTCATTCATACCCCCACTTCTTGTCGGGGGTGGAACAGGTTTTGTAACATACCCTACCACCACTCAAGAATTCCAGTATTTTCACCACTATTGGTCACCTCATCATAAAAAAGCTGTCTATGTTCTATGTTTTACACATAAACACCACACACACACACACACACACACACACAAACACACACACACACACACACATGAAAGAACTGGCTCTTGAAATTGAGCATTTATTGAGCTCAATTGAGCATTTATCTGAGGGGAGAAGTTGGTTCCAAAATATAAAACCTATCTCCAATAATAGTAAAGGCCTAGCATCTTGAGTGATAGCAGAGTGAGCTGGAAGCTATGGGATGGGCAGTGGTAGACAGGAGGGTAACCTTATTTATTCTTTTGAAGACGGCTATCACCACCATTGCACAGCTGCTGAGGATGGCATGACCCCTGCAGAAGAGGTATCTGGGCCACGGCAGAGGGAAGGAAACCAGGAAACTAGCAGAGAACTCATTGCATCTGTGACACAATTGCTTCAACACTATTGTAGAAATGGGCCAATTGCAAACATCTGGTCCCAAAAGTACTTTACAAAATGTAAAATTTTCATTTACTCTGATCACAATGAAATAGTACCATAATTAAAAAAGCATTTGATAAATCTGTTCCATGTTCTTCTTTAATAAGTATAGGATTGTCCTCACTGCTACCATTTCTTGGATGCTTATCAATTTAGGCAATTCATACTTATGCTCCTATGATAATATCAAAAATATATCTGAGTTATTCTCATTTTTCAGAGAAAATTAATGCACAGAGAGCAAAAGATTGAACCTGAGTCTGTAATCCCAGCACTCAAGAGGCAGAGGGAGGAGAATGACAGGCTCAAGTCAATCTGGACTACATAGTAAGATCCTATCTCAAAAACTAACATTTGACATAGGTCACATATTTGTATGAGATTATAGTGGGCAGAGTCCTGAAATTATCCATCTACTTCATGGATGCTGCAGAGGCTCTCTAAGTTTGAGCAGTTGATGTTACCTAGAACTTGATTAACCTGAGGTTCAGCAAAGAATCAGTAATGGCTTGACCGCATCTGTGATCAGGGACTAATTTCACGAGGCCTCTGAGTTTTAGTAAAACCGTGTGGTGAGTTAACTTGTATTAAAGTCTCTTTAAAAGCTTTATGAGCCCCAACAGGAGCAGTTGGGATTGACTCAGTCATACAGTAGCTGCCCAGCATGTACTTGGCATAGAGGTGGGGTTGGGGCTAGGATTTGATTTTAGTTTTGTTCATCTGCTTCTACTCAAATGACTGATTTTGGTTAAGTCACTGAAACATGTTGGGTCTTTTTTATGTAGAGGACTACTGAAGTTGAGGGAAAAAAGAGCTCTGAAAATAAAAACATCAGGGTCAAAATTAATATCTCTGAGCCACACCCTGTTTCCTTTTGTAAAGGATTTTGTTTGGCTGGGATGCTGTAACAAAATCATAGTTTTAGTGACTGTTATGGTAAAAATAAAACTCACGACGGGCAGCAGTGGGCCTCAAGGAGCAGCAATTCCCAGGTGGTGC
>JAQHUG010000102.1:5740937-5758447 GCA_028555095.1 Dicrostonyx torquatus | reverse complement strand
TGCTTTCTGAGTGTAGGAGAATTAGGTGTTAACTACCTCATCAACCGCCTGTCTTTTTTGTTTTTGTTTTTGATACAGGGTTTCTCTGTGTATCTTTGGCTGTCATGGAACTCACTCTGTAGACCGGGCTGGCCTCAATCTCACAGAGATCTGTTTGCCTCTGCCTCCTGAGTACTGGGATTAAAGGTGTGTGCCACCACCCTGGGCTTCCTTCTGATATCCAGAGCCTGAAAGGCAAGGAACACTGAGGCCTGTCTAACATGAACTTGCATTCACAAGTCAGTAGTTAAAGTGGCTCTGAGTAGTTAAACCTTGTGGTCTGGGATGAATACAAAATCCAGTGAACCACAAGAATGGTCAGTAATCACTCTAGAGAGCAGTTGGCTTTGGCTGGGATACACAGATAGGGAATAGGAATTCCATGTTGTAGGGGAACAAGTAGAATTTAGCCCTTAATTATGAAAGAGGTGGTTAGATTTTGTAGTTCATATAATAAAAATTATAGGAGCCACACAAATACTGGTTATAATCTTCGTATTGTTAGAGTTACTAAACTCATATTTTGTCAGTTCTATGTAGTGTGATGAAAAAATGAGGTTTTGTGAGTTTTTGAAAGTAATAGTTTTATAATGTCAGCAAGTGGCATTTTTAGTAACTTGAGAGTATTGGGGCTGTGTACTTTCTTCTTAGCCCCCTCCCAAAGCTCCATTTCACCTTAGTGTTCATATCTATGAAATGTGGAATGTGAAGCGTTTGATGTTTCCAGAAGTTTGTTTTACTGATAGGTGATTTGTGTTCAGAGGTAACTGGGTAATAATGGTTAAACACCTAAAGGTCTTGGGGTTGGTATAATAAGCCAAGTGCAGGAAGTGGTCATCCTTTAAGGGCTTTACTGTTGTGCTGTGCTCTTGATGTATTTATTACCCCGCTGAGTGTCAGGGCTTTGCATCCGTGTCCTTTCCCATGACTTCAGAGGCAGCAGGAATTCTGATGGACAGCACTAAGGAGGTTTTGCTTCTGCCTCTCTTCTCTCAATGTATTGAATCTCCTTCAATCTGAAGACTGCCAGCGTGATTTGTGTCTGGAATTGTTTAAACAATCAACTACCTGTGAACCGAAAGAATGATCATATTTGGTCAAAACTTCTATAAAAGTAGATGTGAGTGAAAGAAAGGTGATTGATTCTAACAGTAAACTATTAGGTTTTTGTTTGTTTGTTGTTTTTAAATGGAATGCCCTGTATTATTATGGTCAAGGTGCTCCAAGGTTCTAGTTTTCTGGGGCAGTTATAGTTTTTATCCTGGTCCCAACATTCTATCCATTTAGGAACCCCTCTTCACTCTGAGAAACGTCTCATTGGATGGCAGGCCCCATTTAATATTTATAGGTTTCACTTCAAGGTAGTCAGGGAAGATGTACCTTAGCTGTTGAAAGAGGAAGTTGGGAGGTGCTTCAACACTGGTCCCTTTTCCTAACCTCTCAACAGATACATTATAAAAAGTACTAAAATTAGCTGGGCGGTGGTGGCACACACCTTTAATTCCAGGACTCAGGAGTCAGAGGCAGGCGGATCTCTGTGATTTCGAGGCCAGCCTGGTCTACAAGAGCTAGTTTTCCAGGATAGGCTCCAAAACTATAGAGAAAGTGTGTCTTAAAAAAAACAAAAACAAAAAAACAACAAAGAAAAAGTACTAAAATTCATCATTATAATTGCTATTTGAATAAAAGTATGTCCATGGGGCATTTAGCCAGCAGAATTAAAGCCTTTGCAATAAATGTTTTCTTAATATTTTCTGCTTTAATGAAGAGAGAAAGAAGATCATGTTAGGTCTTGGGTGTGTAACTTATTGGGCATGAAATGTTTATGTAACAATGGCATATCTTCCTTTTTTCATTCAGCGCTAATATTCTGAAGGAACCCGTGTGCTTAGGAGGATGTGAGCACATCTTCTGTAGGTAAGTAGTTAGAGCCTGTTGTGCACTGGTGGAATCAGTTTTATTTGGTTTTGGTTTTTCGAGACAGGGTTCCTCTGTAGCTTTGGAGCCTGTCCTGGAACTAGCTCTTGCAGACCAGGCTGGCCTTGAACTCACAGAGATCCACCTGCCTCTGCCTCCTGAGGAGTGCTGGGATTAAAGGCGTGCACCACCACCGCCCTGCTGCAATGATGGAATCGTGATGCCTGTCTTGATGTGCACTCTGATGTAATCATAATGTTTCTATGCTGTCTTTAGAACTGTTTTTATTTACACCTAAGAAATAAAGTTCAGAGGGGGAGTGTCCAGTGTTCCAAAGGAAGTAGATCTGCTAAGGTTTTGGAAATGCAGCAATGTCTTTGACATAATTCTAAAATTCTGATATGTCCTTGAATATTCCAGGTTTGAATGACTGACACAATAGTCTTTCAAAATTTATTGAAGTCTAGTTCTTAAATTTCCAAGGCCAGGTGACTTAAAACAGTTAACATTTATTGTTGTAGATCAGAAAGTCAAGTTATGATACATGTTGGTAGAATTTGTTCCCTCTGAGGGCTGTGCGGGAGACTGTTTTTGCCGGGTTTCTTGTGGGTTGTTAATGAGGTTTTCCCTTGCTGTGACAGAATAGCTGACTTCAGCAGGTGATGGGTGTCTATTGGTCAGCCTCTTCATCCCTATGCCAGAATACCTGCCATAAGTTATCTGAGGAAAGGTCTGTGAGCTCAGGGGCTCAGGGTTCAGGTACAGTGCTTAGTGCTTGGCTTTGGTGAATTTGGTATTTAAACACCAGTTTTACTTCTTGGGGTTAGTGTAATAAGCCAAGTGCTGGGTATGTTTAGAGAAAAACCTTGTGAAAAAGGGCATTGTGGTGGTAGGAGCATGTGGAGGTAGATGGTCTTTCATGGTGGCCAGGAAACAGGAAGGACTGAGGACTTAGCACTAATAACCTGCAGTGATTTCTGTAGGTGGGCCCACTTGTTAAAGTTTGTTTCCTCTACCTCCCCAAATAGCGCTACATGGTTGGGGACCAAGCATTCACCAGTGAGTCTGTCAGGGGAACGTTATGTGTAAGTCATAGTCTCTAAGCACACATTTGAGACTCACACATACATAACAGGGGAGAAGAATGTATTTTGGTTAGAGGTTTTTGGCCTATAGTCCTTTATATTGAGACTGTTTGTTCACATCTCTATAGCTTTACCCTTAGGAGCCATAGACTTGTTTGTTAGGAAAAAATAGGCAATTGTCATGCTAAATAATGTCTCATCATAGTAAGTTGATCAGACTTTACATATATGTGCATACCCTATTCTCAAAGCACACTGCTTTACCATACTATGGGAAACAACCACTGTTTTCTTTCTGTTCATATGCTCTAGTGTTTGGAGTTCAGATTCTGCTGAATTTTCTTTTAATTTTTTTAAAAGTGTTTGTATAAGTGACTGTGTTGGATCAGGATGTCCAGTTTGCTACACCCCAGCCTGGATCCTAGACCTCAGGATAAACAGACAATTGGACAGCATGATCCAGCTTTATAGTAAGCTTCGAAATTTGCTACATGACAATAAATTTTCAGGTGAGTAACATGCTGTCATTCTTTTGTTAAAGGGTGGACAAATTAGTCATGGTAATGACTACATGAAGGAAGAATGGATAAAGAGTTCTGAATGGTGTAGCTCTGATCTTAAGATTAGTAGGGTTTTTTTTTTTAAGTTATTTTGAGAAATGAGATAATTAAGTTTCAGCTTTATAGATGAGGTGCCAAGGTCCAGAGAAGTTAAATGCTCTTGCCTACAGTCACATGTATAGTTAATACAAGAAGCAAGAGAAATAGTACTCATTTCTTGGTGTCAGTCCAGAGAGTCTCACTTCACACTGACTGCTTTCTGCAGTTAGGATAATTTCTGTAGATTATATATGCTATAGTGACTTTATTTATAATAGTGCTTAATTCACTTATGGATCCTCTTACAAGATAGAATACAATATTCTTGCAAGGGTCGCTTTTCTAGACTGAATTAATTATGTATACATTTTGAAAGAGCAAAAATCTTAACGCTCATTTTCTTTTCTATTTAAATGGGGGTTAATGTTTTTCAAATTGTTCTTAGACTCTGTGTATTAACTATATGTCTTCCCATTGTGCCTTCTGCTGAGAACTAATTGGCTGTGAAAAGAAACTAAAGTGTTTTTGAATTTTTATAATTGGATGTTGGAGTTGTATTTTCATTGACCAAAGCATATCATTTTAGTATGTATTTATAGAAGACCCTGTCTGGCAGGATGCCACGAAAGATTGATAATGGTAATATGAAATTGTTGGCTTTTTTCTGTTTTTATATCCTTTGTTCTCTGGATTCTGATATGTTAGTGTGTTAACGCCTAGTAAAGTTGATTGAACAAAATTAAACAAGTCAAATGATTTTAAGTATTGTTGACAACAGGTCTGTGTTTTTAAGAATGTAAGTCATAAATGTAAACTCGTGTTTACATTCAGTTATTTGGTCATTGTATTAGACTATTTTTTAATGATGAAATGTGTTATAGTATTACTATGAGTTAATGGTGTACATGTTTTGTAAAGTACTTGCTTTAAAAAGCATTGTGGTTATAAATCTCTTAATGCATTGATTTCAGGGCTGACTACTCTGTATTAGATAACCACTTGGGGACATTTCTCTAACTCCCAGCATTCACTATTATTCTTCGTTTAAGTTTAAGGCTTCATGAGGTTTTTCTCTTTTGTGCTAGCATGTCTATTGGTTTAATTGGTTCTGGTCTTGTTTGGGCAGCATGTATATGTTTATGTAGTTTATTATATGAATAGCAGCTGTGTATGTGTGTGTGTATGTGTGTGTGTGCGTAAAAACAGAAGAAGAGGCCATGAATTTGAGAGAAAGCATGGTGAGAGGATAATTAGGAGGGATTGAAGGGAGGAAAGGGAAATGATATAATTTCAAAAAAATATAAAAGAAAAACAAAATTATAAAGAGGACTGTATAGTGGGACTAGAGAGATGGTTCAGTGGTTAAGAGCCCATATTACTCTTGCAGCGGCCCTGAGTTCAGTTCTAGTACTCAGGCCAGCCAGCTGTTGCTTTCTATACCTCCATCTCCAGAGGATCTGACTCCTGGCTTCTGTGGGCACCTGTATTCTTGCACATAATACATATTGATAAAATTAAATCCTAAAAAAAAAAAGAAAAAGATTGCATTGAGAAAAGAATTGTCATTAGCTCATCTGAATGCTTTTGTTCCTCAAGAACAGTGTGTGATAGTATGTATTTGGTAGTTGAAAAGACTGTGTGTATGATCTAATTGACCTCTGTCTTCCCCTCATATGTACTTTAAATTGGTGTAGTGATTTCCAGTAATGGTCCATGTGTCTTTGGCAGTGTCAGAGTTGGGAACGGAGAAGAATCAATGAGTCATTAATTGGACAGTATGAACAATATATATGTCTCTGAGAGTTGCTTTCATTAGATTCTTACGGGTATGTCTGATTGCTTAGATTATTGGCCAAGCCCTGAAATGGAGGGTTCTAATTTGAGATTGTCATATTTTAACTTGACTCTTCTCTAATTACTGTATAATAGTGTTTTAAGTTATGGCAGATGCTGTAACAGTGAGTGGCAAACCAGATGGCTTAAGAAAAAGAAACTGTCTCAGTTCTGGAGGCTTGAAGTTTAGTTTCAGAAGTGTCCTTTGCTTCTGAGATCCATAGCTTGTGCTCATGTTCCCTCATGTCCTCATACTGCATTAGGGTATCCATGCCAGAGCAGCTTCCTCTTAGGTGAGTCTGTCTAATATAGACTTTAATTAAGATTGCATTTTGGGTACCTTGTATTCATTATAGTTTCTGCATATGGACTTAGAAAGTAGAAGGAAGTTCACAGTTTAATGCATAAATAAATAATTTGACATTTTTAATGGTGATTAAATGGGAGGAGGCTGGTCTGGTCTTTGTAAGCTAATTGCCCTCTCAGTGGCTCACTGTGTTAGGTACCTTGGAGTACAAAAAGAAATAAAGTTCCTAGAAATTTATTGTGCTGAAGGGTTTTTGAATCATAGTATAGTTCTTGTTTTTTGTGGACAGTGGAAAATTTGAGTTTTGAACAATGTTCAGGGTGGGACCTGACCCTTTTTAGAATATGTTCTTACTGTTTTTCTATTTTGAACATTTGTTGGTTTGGTAGGTATTTGCTAAATTTCTTGAATTCAGATCTCCAGCACCCATACTACAAGCTAAACCTGCTGTAAATACCTGTGACTCCAGCTCCGAGAGATCTAACAGCCTCCTCTCTGGCCTTCCCGTGTGCACACACATGTAAAGTAATCTTTAGAAGAAAACAAAACTGACAGTATGCCTTTGCTACCTTGATGGAAATCACAGAAATGTTAGAGAAATTTATTGAGTATACTTCTGTTTTTGTAGTACAATTTTTTTTCCTGTTTTCAGTTATATCACTTTCAACTTTTCCCTAAGTCTTCTCAAAACAAGCCAGCTCTGAGGGGCAATTCAGTTTTAACTCCCTACTCTAGTAGCTCCCTTTGTTTCTTTATAGTTCATTTAGTATATGTATTGAGGGCCTGTGCTGGTTCATCTAGTATTTCTAAAGCTACATTTAAATGGTAGAAGTTAAAATGTTTTATAAGTAGCTGGAATCAGGAATTTGGAACAAGTGAGGATTGCTTTTCTTGTAAGAAAATGATCTCACCTTAAGACAAGGACATCAGACTGAGTGATTCCTGAAGCCTTAGCTGACTCCAAAATTCTGTGACTGTTACATGATCACATGTTAAAGTGCCGAACTAAGTAGAATGGTTGAAAAGTTTTCACGTTTGCTCTGTCTTTAAACAAAAAACCTGTAGTTCATAATTTATTTTTCAAATGAACCTTTTTACTACAAACTGTGCAATTACTGTAATTAAAGTGGGTAATTAGGAAGAACTTGTCAGGTCATGGATATGGCATACGATACACTAGAGATGAAGAAGCCTGATTTATAGGAAGCATGCAAAGAGGAGCTTCTATACATTTCAACTTATTTTTCTCGGTTCAGTGTACTTTAAAGAGAAGAGGTTGTCATATTTTCCTGATGGCCATTTATGGATAATTTTAGCTTATTCTTTATAACGATCTGTTTTCTACGAATAGAGTTAAATTTAAAGTTTCTATTTTCCCCTTGAACCCACCATATCAAATCAGCCCTTGCAGGTGCTGGTCAAGTTTTGTGGAACAAGTTGGTGCTGGTGACATTAAAATAAAGAACATTGATTGGGCTTTCATAGGATGACAGTTTGTATTTCTCTTGACTAGTTTGGGGAAAGATGATAGTCCTTCTGAAGTGATTACACAGTGTTTCATATATGCTGTGACTTTATAATAGACAGAGAGGAGCGTTTTCATACCCATGTTGCTGTTGTTATTTTAAATAGACCGAAATACATCTTAACTTAGAGAATAACTATTCTTCAGTGAAGGTGTTACTGTTACACAGATGGTAAACAGAGTGCCTCCCTTTCATTTTTTTTTTTTTTAAGTAAGGAACTAGCTATTCAGATTTCTCAACTTCTGTTGTGTAACTTATAATAGAGAACAGTTTGGAAAGCGCACAATGTACATCATTATAATCCTTTGATGTAGATTAATGATAGCAAAACCACATTTTCTAATTCCTTCTCTTTTCTATATTTGTTATTAAATTTTAAGATAAAGGAAACTTGGCTAAACACCTCCTTACTAACATGTATGTCTGTTTCTTGATATTTTTAGCATATTCTGAAATATTTAAATTCAGAGGATAAGATTCTTTTAAATGTCATCATTAAGAAATTTGCTATGCAGAGAAAGGACCAATGTTTTTCTTCATGAAATGAATATGATAATTTATCAAGCTTAGAAGCACTCACCCATGAAACAGTTGTAGCTGTTAATAATATGATTTATGTTCTAACAACTGAGTTGTTTTGCTTTTTAGTTTTATCTTAGATATGCTGCATAAAATCCAGAATTTATAATTATTGCTTGAGTTATCCTTGCTTAGTTGGACCAAGAGAGGTGATTAAAATCCCTGAGCAAAGATATCAGTACACCTTAGTTAGTGAAATGATTAAATGCGTATAAATTGCATAGCTGTGTACTCACTTTTCGCTCATTTATAAGTTAGGAAGCATGCTGCTAAAGTTGAAATTTATTTTTTTTAGATTTGGGGATTTTAGTGAATTGAATATGTTAATATTGCTCACATACCTTAATTTCCCTTTAGCTGTACAGTTCTACTTCTTATTAGTATAAACATCGAGAAATCAAGATTTGACTCCTTTTTAGTTGAAAATGTCATTATCTGCATTTAAAATAATAAATTAAAACCAAATACAACTTTTCACAGACTACTTGAGGATTAACCTTTAAGTCTGTAATCCCAAGGCCTTCTTAAGAAGTAATCCCTGGGAACATTTCATTTTGACCTTTCTTTAGGCTCAAGATTATATCAGAAGTGGCTGGATTTCAAAATCTACTTCTCACTGAAGAGAAAAAACCTTGTTGAATTTAGATGTATAGTGTCTGTGAATAGAAACCTCATTCTCATTGTTTGAATTCCCAAGATTCTGTCTCAGTATCACTGAGTAGACTGCATAGACTCAGCAAATCATTGTAATAGCTGTGTGGAATCTGCCCTCATTCCGTTACAAGGTTTGCTTGTAGCAGCCTTATCTGTTTGCTGTCTTCCTGGCACTCACTGTGCTCCCGTGACACCTGGAAGAAGTAGTGTCCTCTTCAGAGTATAGCCTGAGTGCTGGTAATGTTAGGCAGGGTCATGTGTGACGTGCGTGACATTCCTACAGGGTTAAAAACTACTTACTTAATAAAATTAAAAAAAAAAAAAAACTATTTTCCACTTCTTCTGTACCTAGTGTGATATTTCTCTGGTAGATGTGTTTATAAGGAAGCAATTCTAGGCACTTAAGAATTGGTAATGTAGGAGTAGAGAAATAAAAGGTGACTGTCCTTTGGAAAACTAAAAGTCAAATTTATCAGTAGCTCAAGATGGAGAAATTAATCCTCATAACTTGTTTCTTTTTGTTTTTGTTTTATCAGAGCCCAAAGACAACACATCTAGGGCAGATTTATATGGTAATGCAGAAAGGAAGAGGAATTCAATTAAAATGTGGTTCAGCCCTCGAAGGAAGAAGGTTAGGTACGTGGTGAGTAAAGAGTCAATGCTAACCGAGCCTGGAAAGGCAGAGGGTGGCAGAACCCAAGTAGCCTCCATATATGATTTTGTCTCTACAAGTCCCCCTGAAATTGTTTCTAAGAGGGCCAAAGCAGCTTCTAGAACATCTGCAAAAAAGCGGAAGAAGAAATCTTCAGCTGAGATTAATCAGGAGGGGAATTTAAGGCCAGAAACAGACAATAGTAGATTTGATTCCAAAGAGGAACTGAAGGAGGAGAGGGTTGTCTCCTGTAGCCGAACACCAGTTATGGAAAGTCCACAGGTAAATGGCGAAATAGACTTATTAGCCAGTGGTTCTGCTGCAGAATCTGAATGTTCTGGAGGATTGGCTGAAGTCTCCTTACCATTGGCTGACCATATAGTGTCTCCAGACACTGTGAGCAAGAGCGAAGAGACGCCTGAGAAGAAGGTGTGTGTAAAAGATGTTCGTTCAGTTGGGCGTTATGAAAATCACAAGGGCTGCAGCAGGCCTCCCAGTCCTATTTCTAAGAATTGTGGGAGCAACGTTCTGAGCCCCAGCAGAGATGTCATTAAACCAGCAGTGCTTGCAGAAAATATGCTGTTGGATGACTGTTCTGTGATGCCTTCAGACCAACTTCAAGTTGATGTCACACTTAGGAGAAACAGTAACTTATCAGATGACTCCCTCAGCCTTTCACCGGGCGCACCCCCACCTCTGCTGAACAATTCAGCTCATGGACAAATGATGTCAAGCCCCTCCACAGTGAAGCTGTCACCCAGTATTATGGCCAGGAAGAGAAATCATAGAGGAGAGACTTTGCTTCATATTGCTTCTATTAAGGTAGGCTACCTACCCTGAACTAAATCTTGGAATGAGACCGTATCAGTTTTCTGTTACTATAACAAATACTCGAGATAGTAAGAGAAAAGGTTTAATTTATCTCACAGTGTTAGAAGTTTCTGTTCATGCCCAGTAGTTTCTGTTGCTTTGAATTTGTCATGGTAGATGTGTGTTATGGAACAAAGCTGTTCACCTCATCATTGGAAAGCAAGAGAGGGAGTGACGAAGGAGTGGAGATCCTGTTCTCTATGTCCAGTGACTTAATGTCAAAGATGGGGATGAGGTTGGGGTATGCGAACCCTTCCATTAGTTACACTAATGGTATAAGGATCCTATACTCTTAGGACAACTCGGATTTTTATAGTTAACATCTGGTTATGTTTCAGGTGGTATCTGCTAAGCCTGATTTAGAAAATTAGTCTTTTGGTCATCTTGTCGCATTAATAAAAAAAATCTTCACACATATGCTACCGTAGTATTTTTTAATGCTTCCTGACATAGCTAGTTAATAATTATTATGTTTCATCCAACTTTACAAACTATATAGTATATGTCAGCTATCACTGTAGAGCAGAAATAGCTGCAGACAAGTAGACCAATGAAACTTGGCATGCATATTCCACAAACTAGATTATATATTCTGTTCTAGGCATGGAAAAAAGCCACAGTAGAATAGGAAAAAAAATAGTGGCATAATGGTATCTTGGTGATTTTTCTTCATTGATGTGTTCGTGATTACGTTGTGTATGTTTTCTCAATAGACCATTTACTTGAGAAGTCTTGCTCAAATTAACGTTGCCTGTTTTGTGTTCTTGAACCCAATTATCAGATATTATTGCTATTAGTTGATTGATTCTGATTTATTACACTTAAATATGCATTAGTTTGTATTGTTTTTTAAACCATTAATAATCATGTTCTTTTAAAATTTTATTATTAGCTGAATGTGTACTCCCACCTGTTTGATTTTTGTTAGTTTTTTTACAATTCTGGGAAACAAACACAGGGACTTATTGAAGCACTTTTACCAAGTAGCTGTGCTTTCAGCTTCTGTGTTTGACTTGATAGACATTGTCTAGGGAGAAAAAAAAATTATTGGGTTTATCAGCATAGTTTTCTTATTAGAAATTATTTTTATTTAGTTTTCATCTTAATTTTCTCATTTGTAGTAAGAATGAACTGTCTAGCTATATGAGAAAGCAAAATGCTATAATTCTGCTGTCTTATTTCAGTTGCATGCCCACCTTCTTCAGAAAAAGATTTGAATGAGCCTTAATGTTAAAGCTACCATAAAATGAAACAAGGAGCTGGGAAATGAGTCCTTTTTACACAGTGAATTCAGAGTTGATGACCTTTAAAGCAGCCAAAGCAAAGAAGGAGCAGTAGCAGGTTTATGCAAGTCAAATAGTAAGGCTTCTCCGAGTTGCTGCTGTGTTGTTGCTTTTCCCTACAGCACACAGGTAGATCTGGAGCTTCCACAGTTCATGGTGCTTGTGATAGTTAATCTTGATTGTCAGTCTTTTTGCAGCTGGGTCCAATAGTTCATAATCTGTAACTCTAGCGTTCAGGAGGCTAAGGCCAACTTGGATTATGTAGCTAGTTCGAGGCTAGCCAGGCCACAAAACAATCCCCCAAATTATCCCACTCCTGGCACCAACTTCTTTCTTAGTTGCTGTTCTGTCGCTGTGAAGAGACACCATGATTAAGGCAAATGTTAAACTGAAACCCAGCAGAGCAAGCTCCATATTCTGCATCTCCATGTCCGATGCTCTTCAGAACTCCAGCTCCTTTCAACTTTGTTGACTGCAACACTCTTCTCTCTCTCGGGCTGCCACCCCACCCAGTCTGCAGATATCCCTACATATCCAAAAGTTTGGGGTTTCCAGCTCAATCCAGGCTTCACCTTTACAACTCCATACAGTAGCCTCTCTGGGACTGCATGCAGGGCCTACCACATACCTAGCCTCAAAGGCTCTCTTTAATGGAGGAGGAAGATTCCACAACTCCTTTCCTTTATTCTTGACCCTAAAACTATGTGGCCAAAGCCTTCAAGTTCTGCTGCCTGCTCAGGCTAAATAAGCTTTGGCTTGTGAAGGCATTCTCGGCTAAGGAAATCCTCCCGGTTTATTCTTACAGATTGCAGGATTTAGCTGGGTGGTGTCTTGCCTTGGTGTTGCCAGTCCTTCTATTCCATTTAGCATCAACCTTTTTTTTTTTCTTTTTTAATTTATCTCATTGAGCATCAGTCTTGGCTCCAGCATTGCATTTCCTGGTGCTCTTTTGTACTTAAACTGTATATTTTATATTTCTTTTTGCTTCATGTGTTCATTTTCATTGTAGGTCTATATAATCACGATTATTAATAGCCACACAATGGAGTCAATACTAGGCTGTATTCAAATCTCCTCTGTCAATGCCGTTAATCCAAAACTCTTCAATTCAGCCGCTGACAAAGGACAGGGTAGAAAGCAGTCACATTCTTTTCCAAAATAGCACAAGAATGTGGCAGCTAGTAACATTCTTCGCCTCTGAAACTATATTTCACATCCCCCTCAGCACCACCATCCATTCTCCTACTAAGATGGTCCATTAAGCACTGCTTAAAGCATTCAATCTCTTTTCTAGTCTGATGTCTCAAGGCTCCCATATTCCTCCAAACAACAACATGGTCAGGCCTGTCACAGCAATACCCCAGTCCCTGAAAACAACTTCTGTTTTAAAAACACCAATGATATTAGTAAATACAGTTCTGTGTGTCTCTGAGGCAGACAGAAAGGGCTCTGACCTAGAGTATGACCAGTCCATTGAATAAGTCCGTCTTTAAACTGTCAGCTGCTGTAGATCTCTGGAACATAGGGCTTGTTTAGAGGAAGCGGTCACTCAGAGTGTATCCTTACAGGTATATCTTGGGATAGCCTTTTTTTCCTGTTGTTTCTGCTCCTCTCTGCCTCCTAATTGCCATGATGTGAATTGCTCTCTGTTACCTTTGTGCCACAGTGGACCAAAGCCCCCCATGAGCAAAATAACCCTTTCTTTTTGCAAGTTGTTTCTGTGTTGCAAGAGTAAGGGGCCGAGTATTGTTTGCTTGTACTTCATGCCTCAGTAGTGGGTTTTCTGAGAAGTATAAGAGGCTGACATTTCATTATGCCATGCATGCATAACAGATGTTAAGATAGCAACCTGAAGGCAAGGTGCTGAGCATCTAATGAATTCTAATTCAGGGTAGAAAGACAGTCATTGAGAGGATCTGCTTCAGAATATGGCTTTGCCGCTCATACTTCTAGGCAGTCCTGTTTACTTCCTCCTACTAGCATCATGAGAAGGTATAGAACACACCTGCAAACTGGGACCTGTGATGTGTTGGAGGTGTTATTTCTGGTATACCACACGGAGTG
This sequence comes from Dicrostonyx torquatus, assembly GCA_028555095.1. Classification (NCBI taxonomy): domain Eukaryota; kingdom Metazoa; phylum Chordata; class Mammalia; order Rodentia; family Cricetidae; genus Dicrostonyx; species Dicrostonyx torquatus. The sequence goes on along the minus strand of JAQHUG010000102.1, from coordinate 5,745,039 downwards.
AGCATGTAGTTCCTTGAGTCGACCACTCACCGCTCCCTTTGTAATACTAGTAACTTTGTATCACTGCGTTGTCAGGACTATTTATGATTTACTTTATTCCATAAGAATAATTCTAAGAAGCCAGAGAATTGTATACCATATTGTAGAACTCCATTCCCAAAGGTAATTTTGTCCTCTCTTTATAAAATGACATCTGATTGCTGAATGGGGCCAAGTTTTAACTATCTGGTTTCAACTGAGAAGCTTAGCTATTTGGGGTAAGTAAGTTTTATTGTGCATAATTGTAATTTCCCATAGTTTTTATGAAGTTTTTTTAGTGGTATTTTTGAAGAGCCAATCTGATAGGAGAAAGGAATTCTATTTGCATGCTTTTGGAAAGTTACTTTATATTGCTGGAATGTGCATATAGTAATAGTATGTGGGACCATATGAAGAATCTTTCCTTTTACTGAAAAATTGCAGATATATGAATTGACTTGGGTACACATTCCTTTATTTTTATGCCTGTAAAGTATTACTTGGAAATACCTAAAGCATTTAAAATTTCTTAAAAGTTTTCATAAATACTGATTTTTTTTCAATGCTTTAAGGAAATCACAATTATTCTTTTAAGTTGTAAGTAGTGAGAGTGCTTCTCCTAAGGATAATTCTGCTAGAGAAGAAAGTCATTTAAAGCAGCAAGAAACAGAGTTCACTTATTTCCTGGAAACTTTGTACCGGTATAGACCATCCCATTCCTGTGGACCCTTTCTAGTTATCATAATTTTATTATGTGCATGATATTAAACTTACATGAAGTAGAAAGATGAAAATAAGACAAACTTTTAAGTATTAGGAGAAAGCAGCTGAGGTCTAACAAGCAGCAGTTTGCTAATCAGCTGTATGTTTTAGGGGCAGACTGTTAATAGACGGCCTGCCTTGGATCACACTCAGAAGTGACGTGAAAGCAAAGCAGGAGGGCTAGGAAATCAGAGTCTGCTCCTGTTCGTGTCTCTAATGCTGCCACTCATTTCCTGTTGGACTGTCACATGTGGCTTTTATTTCTCACTTTGTTTCTAGTGTTTTCTGGACTTCTTAGGTTATTCTGTTTTGTTTGTTCATTAATAAAGAATTATAGGAGAAGTTTTGACAGTTTTTTTGTGTGTACAATTTTGGGGATACTTTTATTTTGCAAGTAGGGTAGTTGGCAATAAATCTATACAATACTCAATGAGATTTAAAAAGAATTTAAATTTGTATCTTGGTCGAGCTTTCTGAATTCCTTTTTAACTTGAGTGCAGAACAAAAATTAGCAAATAGTGTTAACTTGTACAGGAAGTATGGAATAGGGGTTTGAGGCTCCAACTGGGCAGTCTTTTTTCATATATTTGTTATACATAGTAGTGAATTTCATAATGACATTTCATACAGTATCTAACATGCTTTAGCTATCTCTCTATGTTCTAATTGCTTTCCTTTTTCTGTGAACACCACCAAGATCAGCTTGGGGAGGAGAGAGTTTGTTTCTACTTAACCTCTGGTCACTGTCCATGATTTAGGGCAGGGCAGGAACCCAGGCAGAAATCATGAAGGAGTGCTGCTTGCTGGCTTACTTGCGCCCTGGCTTGTGCTGAACTTTTATACAGTCCAGGCCTATCTATTCTGCCTTGGGATTGTTCCATCTCTGCTGAGCTGGGTCCTCCCACATCAGTCAAGACAATTTTCTACAGGCCATTCTGAGGCAAGTCTTTGGCCAAGGTGACTTAAGGTTGTGTCAAGTTGACAATAAAAATTGAGGCTCTTCTTCTGTTCCCCCTTTCTCCTTCCCACCGCCCATTAGTCCTCTCTATTCCCCTAGGCAGTTTTGCTTCCACTTTCATGTCATATTATACATACATGATTTTATGTGTGTATATGAAATCCATATAAATCTAGGATCCACAAATGAGGTAGACATGGTGCTAGAACTGGATAAGTAGCTGAGAGAGTACATCTTATTCCAAAATTGGAGAGAGGGAGACAGAGAGAAGAGAGAAAGAGAGACTACTGACTGACTGACTGACTGATTAACTAGGTTTGGCATGGGTTTTTAAACCTCACAACCCACTCTTGGTGACACTTCCCATCAGTGTCAATCTTTCCCCAAACAGTTGTACCAACTAGGGACCGAACATTTCAATATATGATCTTATAGGGGTCTACTCATTCAAACCACAATGGATAATTTTAAATTTTTTCCTTTGTCTTGTGTTTGCCTTTTTTTTTTTTATTTGTGTGAGTAGGTGGGTAGGCAAGTGTGTAGAGATAAGAGGACAACTTTCAGGAGTTTATCCTCTTCCACCATGTTGGTTTCTGATATTAAACCCATGTTAAGACATGCTTGGCAGACACGTTTGACCACTAAGTTGTCTCAGGCCCACTTTCTATTTGAGGATGATAACTGATTTCCGTTATTGGACTAACTTATTCACAACAGCAATATATAAGGGTTCCTCTCTCTACATCCATTCTTATCAGCATTTTTTTTCTTTTCACACTAGGAAGGGGTGAAATCTCAATGTTTTAATTTGAATTAAACACTGATACCTAGTGATTTTTCATACTTATTGGTCATTTGTGCTTTATTTTTTGAGAGTTCTCTGTTCATATTATTAGCTCATTTATTGATTGGGTTCTTTCATTTCTTTCATTAACTATTTGTTTATTTTTATTTTATATGTATAGTTGTTTTGCCTATATATGTGTATCTGTTTGCACAGGCCAGAAGAGGGTGTTGAATCTCTCAAAACTGGAGTTACAGATGGCTGTGAGCCACCATATGGGTGCTGGGAATTGAACCTAGGTCCCTTGGAAGATGAGCCAGTACTCTTAACTGCTGAGACATTTATCTCTCTAGCCCCAGGTTGTTTGATTCTTTGTTATTTTTTTTGTGTTCTTTATATGTTGTAGATATTAATCCTCTGTCATACGTTAGCAAAGATTTTATTCCGTTTGTAAGGTGTGTCTTCATTTGACTCTTTGCAGAAGCTTTTTAGTTTCTCTTCAGTTCCATTTGTTAGTCCCTGACATTATTTTCTGACAGACTAATCTTTTTTAGGTACTTCTTAACTGTTCCTGTTTTGTGAAGTGTTTTCCTAGTTTTTTCTTCTAAGAGATTCTATGGTTTGATCTATTTTGAATTGAATTTTGTACAGGGTGAGATTTAGGAAATTTAGTTTATTCTCTCATATGTAGACAATGATTTTTCCAAGCACCACTCATTGAAGGTCTTCCATTTCTTTATACTTTGGTGTCTTTGACATAGTCTAGGTGTTTGCAGCTGTGTGCTGGGTTCTTATCCTTTTGATTTATTTTTGTGTCAGCACTAAGCTCTTTGTTTTGTGTGTGTGTGGGGGGGAGATTTTGGGTGCTAGTACCATGCTTTAGTCACTAGGTATTAGTACTAAGCTGTGTTTGTTTGGTTATTTTGCTGTAGTTCTGTACCCCCAGCATTATTCTTTTGCTCAGGATTGTTTGGCTCTGTAGAGTCTTCGCTGGTTCCAGATGAATTTTAGGATTCTTTTTTCTATTACTTTTAAAGCAAGATTTGTTTGTGTATATGCGTGTGTGTGCATGTTTTTATGCATATGTGTATGCATGTATGGGGGGTGCAAATGAGTGCAGGTTCCTGAAGAGGCCAGAAGAGGGCATCGGATTACCTGGAGCTGAGCGAGCTGTAGGCAGCTGTGAACTTCTTGATATGAGTGTTGAGAACCAAACTTATGTTCTTTGTAAGAGCAATAGGCATGCTTAACAAATGAATTTCTCTAGCCCTTCTTTCATTTTATTTCTTTATTTCAATGAAGATTGTATTGAAATCTTGGTGGGGATTTCATTGAGTCTATGGATCATTTTTGGTAGTATAACCATTCCCAGAATAGTCAATATTTCAATCAGTTGAAATGTATTTAATACTTTCTTTTAGGCTATTAAAATTTAGTCATTTGGTTAATTTAGAACATTTTAATATATTTTGCAAATGGATTTTCTTTTCTTTTTTATTTCTTTTTTTTATTATTGTTAAAAGAAAAATTAACATTTACTCTCCTTGTTCCCGGCCCTCCCGCTCCCCCACTACCCCACC
>JAQHUG010000102.1:5720816-5738772 GCA_028555095.1 Dicrostonyx torquatus | reverse complement strand
GGGCCCTTCTCCTCCAGTGGGGGTGGGTAGATCGGAAGCCCTCTCCAAGGGCCTGCCGCACTCCGTCAGGCCCTTCTCCTCCGGTGGGGGTGGCTAGATCGGATGCCCTCTCCAAGGGTTTACCTCAGTCAAAAGGGCCGACTTCTCCTCCGGTGGGGGTGGCTAGATCAGAAGCCCTCTCCAAGGGCCTGCCCCACGGGCCCCTCTCCTCCGGTGGGGGTGGGTAGATCGGAAGCCCTCTCCAAGGGCCTGCTGCATGGGCCCTTCTCCTCCGGTGGGGGTGGCTAGATCGGAAGCCCTCTCCAAGCGACTGATAATAATTTTAAGAGAGTTTTTCAAACTTCATCCTATTGTACAGATGTTATTCTTTTTCCTAAAGCGTTACATTGGTTTTTAAGAGTGTGTGATAATTTTTTATAGTAAGAGATTTTTAAAAAAACCTTTGAGGGTCTAGCAATACTTTGATTAAATAGGTAATCAAGTATGGCATATGGATGGCAGATTCTTGTCTGCATCAACATGGGATAAGGAATGCATGTGATAATGAGACTGCAGTGGTGTGTAGTTTGGAGATTGTGTTTCTGGGGAAAGGAATATACAGAAGGGTTGGGGTGTTAGAAAGAGGTGGAGGGCATGCGTAGAGAGAGAGTGCAAGCCTAATTCTCAGCTTTCTCTCCTTTGCCAACGCTTTCTTCCATTAAAGGCTAGCGACAGAGGGAATTTTACATCTTCTTTCAGCCCACTCACCCCTATTAGAATTTAGTTGGATCGTGATACACAAGACACAGAAAGCTCAGAATTGGAAGGAGACAATTTTCTTGTCATTTAGTTATTGCAAATATCTTAACTTGAAAGGAGAAGGAATATTGTCTGCTGGTCCTTTACTTTATCTTAATTCTCTTTTTCTAACATCTTGTTCTTCTCCTTTGACACCAGGCTCTGATGCTGTAATGTGTCTGCTGTTCTTCCTTTTCCTCTCTTCCTTGTTCCCTCCCGTGTTAGTGAGCCACTGTTGAAAAGTTACTGTATGGATCTCAAGATTGCTGGTCTAGGAGGAAAAGAAAGCTATTTAAGGAGCAGTATGAATGTGATAGAAGCTGCATTTCCTACCGTTCAGTTAATTGATAATGGGTAATGGTTTTAGTTTCAAAGCAGTGGATAAAAATTAAATGCTAATTTTGTGTGTTGTATGACTGTTTCTCAATCCCTGTCCTGATTTCAGACATAGCAACTGTTTCTGCCATGATGATTCCTTTGGTGCAAATAAAGTGACTATAAACTAAATTAGCAACTCAGGGTAAATAGAGTAACTGCCAATAAAGTGGTACTTTTGGCAGTTTCAGCAGTTGGTTTCATTGATTAGCTTGTTGACTGTAAACAGCTTTGTTTATTTTAATGCTCAAAAATGATTTTCATGTATGTTCAAAATGATGGTTTTGCAAATGAAATGATGACTTGAATTTTAAGATAGTCTCTGGCTAGAGGTCTTCATTTTGTATCTTGAACTGAATATTCAATATGGATTTCTAGTAATATCCAAGTACAAACGAAATGACTTGGCAACTCTGGACTTTAGAGGCAGATATTTCTTGGCTAATAAGTAGCAGCCAGGGTGTAAGGAGAAAGATTTGTCTTACTTGAAGAAGACAGAATCTTTAAAACAAAGCCTCAGCCACATTTCATTCATGATATATTTTAATGTCCTTTAATTTTTTTGTTATTCTACCAGGGCGATATACCTTCTGTTGAATACCTCTTGCAAAATGGAAACGACCCAAATGTTAAAGACCATGCTGGATGGACACCATTGGTAGTTTTCTTTTGTGTATCTTTGCAGTGTTGTGGATCTCTTTGTATTTTCATTCTTTTTATGCTTATGGTTCTAGTTTATGGCTTTGTGGTTGTTCATATATCATGCTCTGCCACCTACACTCTTTAGTCTAAAGAATTTATGTTTTGACCAAGTATGAAAAGAAAGTTATTTTTCATGTAGCTGTTTCAGTTGTGACAGGAAAGTAATTGGCTACCTTTTGAGTACTTTTAGATATAGGAGTCCAGTTATACCATATTATTGGGAGTCAGCTTATGTCATGTGTGGCGGTAACTTCTACAGTGGACACCAGGCTGCATTGTGCAGCACTGCATGCCTCTGGAATCAGAGTTTGGCTTCATGGAACAGAGTAGTTGAAGGGATGGAATGTGATGATCAGGGAGTACTTAAATCTTGCCTCATACTTTGTCCATTTGCAAAACGAGGCAGTAGCAGTAGAAAGCCTTGTCATAAACATTTTAAAATTCTGCTCATTATTGTTACCATCAATTGCAATGTGAAAATGAGAATGGAAAACATACTTGCAACCAATTTCAGCATTAACGACGACAGTAAGTTTGGCTTAGAATGCAACCCAAAGCCTCCACACGGGAGGTGGTGCCTTTTTATTGTAAACCAGAGTCTCAGCGCAGAAATGAGACTCATTAGGCTAGGCACACAAAATGACTTGATAGAATATATAAATATGTAATATTTATAATGTGTTAAATATATAGTATATATAAAATGACTTCTTGACAAATTCTTAAGCCAAGAGGGCTTAATCTGGATTCAGTGTGTTGTGTTTCACAGACTAGCCAACATCGTTTAGGAAGGTTAGCTGCCATAGTCTTGCTTAACTCTCTTGCTCCTTTTTTTGTTACTAGTTCCATCATTTTTATCTGTTTAAAAGCACATTTGAAAGCCACAAATACCCAGTAGTGTCCATCAGCAAAGAGAACTTGCCTTTTAAATTGTCCTAGATGTCACTTTGCTGGATGGGTTTGTGTAAATGTTGGTGTACAGTTTGGTGTATGGATCAAAGCGCTGAATTCTCCTCAGCCTTGGAGAATTCCAGATCTCTATGTGATCTGGTTGTTACACTTTTAAGAGTTTTTCCCAATTTTGTAAAATTATTGTAGAAAAATTTAGTAGCTCTAGTTGCTTAAAAGTACATTTTGTAGAGAGGAGCACGTGATCCAAACAAAGTTTGTTCTTTCTTATGGAGTACATAGGTTTTCATCACTGTGTATTTTACCATGAAAATTACGATTAGTGGCTTTGATGGTCAATAGCCTGAGCTTTGATAGTAGATATGAGAATAAGTTTACTGACTTGATGTTCTCATTAATTTTTCTAAAGTGTATTTATTAATTTTATTTTCCCACTTCCTCCTTTAAAACGTATTTTTGATTAGCATGAAGCCTGCAGTCATGGGCACCTGAAGATAGTGGAATTGCTGCTCCAACATAATGCTTTGGTGAACACCACAGGCTATCAGAATGATACACCATTACACGATGCGGCCAAGAATGGGCATGTAGATATAGTCAAGGTGTTATTGTCCTATGGCGCCTCCAGGAAGGCTGTGTAAGTAGTTGCCTACAATCTTCTAAATGGGTTTATGTTCCTAAATGAAGGTATGTACTGAAGCAATAACTACCCAAGTTGGCATTTTGGTTGCTTGTCTTCTACAGCTAAAGTTAGATGTGAGAATCAGCATGCATGTTAGACTCAACACTCATTCTCTCTTCTTCAAAACTCATGCATTTGAAGCAGATTTATTCTCTTCAGAAACACTATCAAATCCATTTAGAAACCTTGGTTTCGTAGACAAATTCCTTTAGTGATTTATATGCTGTAGAATGAATCATACTTAATAAAATGTAGAAATTTAATTTTTTATACTTAATAAAAATTAGATAATTAATTTTTTTGCGGTACTTAATATTTTAGACTCATTGTAAATATTCTGTTAGCCCTTTCTGCTTATTAGTTAAACAAAAGTTAAAATTTATAACAATTCAGATATTGGGCAAGTGCAGTTGAATTATTGCCCAGATTTTTCACATTATTCAAATGAGGCTCTGAGCAAATTGTTTTGCAGTGTCAGGGCACAGAGGAGTATTAGCGAATGCTGGCGGCTGCATCTTAAAACTGCTATTGTCAAGAGTATTGAAAGCAAATGCCGTATGCAGATTTTTATATCTTTAATCTGTAACTTGGCTCCTGTCTCCCTATATGTTATTTTACTCTTCAGTTAATTAGTTGGTTGAAATGAAAATGCAAGAATTGCTCCTCTGTGCGTTCACTGCTTTTGTGTGCTTCAGAAGAGCCCAACAGAAGCCTCACCCTTGGTAGAATGCTATGTAAGAACCACAACATGCAGATCCTCTGACTTGTAATCTTTAATAGGTAGCCACTTAATGAAAAACAAGTTACTAATGAAGAAAATAACATACCCTGGTGCTTCCAGCTTCATTAAGTGTGTCAGCCCTTCTTTATTTCCCATGACAAGTTTTAAGGCATCTGGGTCAAATTCTGGGAGAACTATGTGTGTGTATGCATGGTTTTGGTTTTCTGTCTTTCTGTGTGTATTTGTATATAAGAATCTCATAGAAGTAATATATAACTGTGTGAAGACCTTATAGCTTTGACCCTCCTGTGGGTGTAGTAAGCCATTTGATGAGGCAAATGGCTGCTTGGGTCAGGTGAAACCGAGTAGTTTCCATCCTAGGGTTCTTAAATCAGCCGTGACTACTTTAATGAATGGAGCACTGGTCATGGTGTTAGGAAATCCAGCTTTTATTTGTGACTCTATTATTGACTTTATAGCTGCAGGCAGGTTAATTTCTGTGCTTTGGTGTCCTCACCTATAAAACATGGGTGCTGCCTGCTGCTTTTCTATTTCTTCAGATCATAGTGAGGATTAATGAGCCCAAACACAGAGCCTGACTTGTGGTTTGTACGCCATGATTCTTCACTTTGCTGTGAGGACTCGCTAATGTACAAGGAGTGGGCACAAGGCACGGGATGAGTCTGCCTTCACAGTTGCTTTCTCAGAGATCAGGTGCCATTTGTAGTAAGTAGCCTGAGCTAGTAAAGTGACACAATTAGATGTAGTTAAGCACTGTCTGGTAGGCCTTTTGCATTAAAGGAAGTATTTATGTCAATGTCTGGTATTCATGAGCCAGTAGCCATCTATATCTACTAGACACTTGGAAACCACTACTCTGAAACAGAATTCTTAATGGTGCTTACTTTTTACTGTTTTAAATGTTCATGTGTCCAGTGACTCCTGTTGTAGGACGATTGGGGAGGTGAATGTATTTGACAACAAGCAGAAATGGTTGTTGGCTAAAGGATAATAGGGTAGATTTATCCATTGAATTAATTCATGCTGTCTGGCACCTTAGAACTGTGTGGAGTGTGTTGTGAGGAAGACATGCGCTCCCTCCTTTCCAAATGTGGAACCAATGCTTGATCTGCCTTTAAGAACTTTTCCTGTGGTGGACATCGCATTCTCAAGTAGAAAAGTATTCTATGGACCAATGGACCTATTAATTGCTTTCCTGCCCTAGTAAATTTTCAAAGAATGAATCCTCTACAGCAAAGAACTGTTTTATAACATTCAAAACCATGTTGCTCTTTTGAAAGATGTGCTTTTGCTTGCTTACAGCAAGCAAAGTGATGTGAAAAATTAAGTCTTTGTGATGTTGTTCATAAAGGATCCCATTCATCGACTCTCTTGACTTTGTCATGCCCTGTAGGTTTCATTTTAGTAAAAATGCCTAGCTTATGTTTTTGCATGTTGAGTGATCTTCACGTGCAAACATAAATTTTTGTTTGTTCGTCTTTCCTTTTTTTTTTTTCCTATTGCTGCAACTGATTCAGGGCTCAGCTGTAGGTAGATGTCTACCATGTCACTCCTGTATGGGAAAGGACATTAAAGGATTTTATTGTTGTCTGAGCATTGCCTTTTGGTTATAGTTGAAGCATTAAACACATCAGCCTAACCCTTCAGTAAGTGAAGCTCATCTCTGTAATCAGTCTTGATAAGGAAGAATCCTGGCTAGGAAAAGGATTTCAGTCCCTGTCTCATACTCTCTTATGTTTAGATGGTACCATATAGGAAAATGAATATTTTTTCTTGCTTTCATTAAAAAGCATGCTTTGATATATTTTCCCTTATTAATTATACAAACTATTAATATAAAAGCTGCATGAAATGTATTCTAGATCTTAAACTTGAATTTGGGCAGTGTTCCGGTATAACCTGGCTCCTAGCTATCATGTACTACCATGCCGTTCCTCCTGCTCACACCTGTTTAGAGAAGTGCTCAGGGTCTTGTTGCTGTAGGAGAAGCATCCACCATTTAACACTATCCCTCTGTCTTTCATGATTGGGCCATAGCTGCTGCTTCTCAAACTCCTTATTCCTGTGGAACACACGTGTTCCACTTTTCCCCCTTCTTCGTCTGTTTTCTCCCTTCTTTCCTCATTTTCAGTATTAGGAATTTTCTAGACTGTCACACAGTGTCTACACACCTTTCTCCCTGTTTGGAGTATTCTTATTCTGCCTCTGTACCCCTTTCTAGCTCTCGAAAGTTTCACTAGACTTACAAGTCTTCCAGTGAGCATCTCTCATTGAATTCTGTCAAAACACAAGCTACACTTGTGTCATTGGTTCCTTAGTTCCTAAAACAGAGGGAAAAACCACCTGTTGAAAGAACATTTTTCAAACTGATTATATAGCAATAGTTATCACCTCCTCTATGTGCATGCACATACTCTTTGTGTGTAAATTACATAAATATCACATAGACATATATGTGCTTTATGTTTCATAAGTCAGTATGTTTCAGTAGTACTGATTTTTCAGGGTTGTTTGCTTATTTATTAGCTATTAGGTAGCAAAACACAGTTACTTAGAGACACTCAGGTCTTCTGAGAAGGTTTGAAAATGTAAAATCCTTATCTTTGTCTTTAAAATTTTTAGATGAGCTGGGCACTGGTTTTGTAAGCCTTTAATCCCAGCACTCAGGAGGCAGAGCTAGATGAATCTCTGTGAGTTAGAGGTCAGCCTGGTCTACAAGAGCTAGTTCTGGGACAGGCTCCAGAGCCACAGAGAAACCTTGTCTTGAAAAACCAAAATAAAAAAAAAAAAGAAAAAGAAGAAGAAATGTATTTTCTGGGATTCATGAGAGAGAGCCAGGCATGGTGGCTCACACCTTTAATTCTATCTCTTGGGAAGCAGTGGAAGGCAGACCTCTGAGTTCTAGGCCAGTCAAGGCTACATGGTGAGTCTTTGTCTCATAAAACAGCAACAACAAAAATCCGAACAAGTAAAAGTACAGGAAAAGGGCAATAGAATGGCTAACAGCACTGGGGAAAGGTATTTGCCTCTAGTCCTGGTTGGTATGAGATCCATCCCTAGAGCCCAGGGATGGGAAGGAAAAGCCCAACTCTGGTCTCCTCTCTCTCTCTCTCTCTCTCTCTCTCTGTCTCTGTCTCTCTCTCTCTCTCTCTCTCACACACACACACACACACACACAAATAAATAAATCTAATAAATAAACTCTTAAAGTAAAATCACAGGGCAGTCAGTAGGGGCAGGCGTATACTAAAGGAAGAGAAATAGTAAAACGTGCTAATATACTGTGCTATAAATCAATAGAGAAAATTAATAAAAAGATAGGATTTTTGTCAATGATTGTATGATAAGCTTCACTAACCAGGAAAACTGCATTTTTAGAAGAATTTCTAATGCATGAGCAGTATTAACTATATGTAATCCTTTGGAGTTCACTGAATTTTAAGAAATTTTCTTTGATATAAGGCATTAAAGGAATGATTAAAAATGATACATATGGAAATTGTTAGCATATTGTCAGGAATTATGCTTAATTGTATAAACCTGTATTGTGAAAATACCTTGATTATTGTCGCTGTTGCACTAACCCAGACATATTCTCCATTTCCACAGTTGTAGTGTCTCCTTCTCTCTAGTGTTCATTGCCTCTGTCTGCTAATTGTGTAGTTTCTTCACTTGTGTTCACCCGTCACATATGCTCATACAGTGAAAAGCGTTCAGCTCCCTAGAAGAAGGCTCTTTTCCAGCTGGTGCAAACATTTCAGCAGCCATATTGCTTATTTCCTCCTCAGGCTCTACACATCCACTCACCGCATGACAATTTCCAGTCTTGACCCAAGGCCATTTCATTTGTCAGTGTGTGTTCCTTTCCTACAGTTCACCCCATTACTTTGCTTTGGTATATGCTTGGTCAGTTTCATATTTATTTGTTGAGTTAGTATTTGCTTTCAGTGGTTTGCGCAGAAGGAAAAGGTCTTATTCTTCTAGATACTTGATGTAAGTTAAGGCTTACGCTTCATACCAGAAAATAGAGAATTAGAAAAGAATCATTGAGCAATAGCCTTGTCCTTTTCAATAAAATAATAAATTATGTCTGTTTGGAGTTAGTATGTTACTATCTTAAAAAAAACTTTCTTACGATGATGGAGAATAACTAATTTACCACTGTTCCAATTAGCAGTCAAAATGTTAGTGACTAACACATTCAGTAGTCTTTTACATACCCTTGAGATATCTATTTTACACAAAGGGAATAAATAATGTGATAAAATTAAATAATAATTAAAATAAATCAATTTTTCTCACTATACATGTAACCCATGTTAACCCATTCAAATCTGGAAAGAACCCATTTTGTATGTGTCCACATAAGAGTAGAATATACCTCATCTTTACTTGCTGTGGTTAAGTTTTACTTGTAAACCTGTATTTGCTTCCGTATTTCTGTAGTTGACAAGAAAACAAAATTATGACAGAGTGCCATAGGCCACATCTTCTATGAAGCAGGACCTTTCCAGAACCTGTGGTATCTATAACTTATAATTCTGTAATTTACATATAATAAATATTTTATAAAAATCCCTGCTAGTCAGCTTGCGAAGAAATTCTTTAGAATACAAGAGTATTTGATTGCTCCAGACCATGTGTTTACGTAGGTCTGCCCTAGTAGCACTGTGGCTGTGACATGTTATGAAGCACTTTCATTTAGCCCTTTTTCATGTTGTCATCGGGGATTTTTACTTCTGCTCAGCTCATATAAATAACTATGCTGATGTCATCAGTTAGTGTGTATTAAGTTCACTTGACTAAGGTTTTTTTCTCATATATAGTATTAAAAACATATACTATGGCTTTGTTTATCCATTTTTGCAGTTGGTTTAAGAATTGGAATCTTGATTCTTCAAATCAGGCTTCTATTTTTGGCTGTCATTTATAGCATATATACCTGGGAGGCAGTGTGGTGGGTGTGAGCCTAAGAGCATGAGGTTGTGCTGTCTCCAGGAGAGTACATGAGATCCTGTTGACGTGCTCTGACAGTACTCGCTCCAGCTGTAAGCAGTGGCTTGTGTCACAGTGTTTTAAATCAGGAACCTCAAATGTAGTTGTCTTTTACATTGGCTGGAGAAAGAATATTGCCAGGAAAGTCCATGGTATGGACCTGAACATAAAGGGGAACCTGAGAATGCTGCCTTATGACTGTTTACTCAGCATTGCTGAAAGAAGGTGAAGCAACTGAGCCTGGTGTCTTGAAGAGCTGTCATGAGAGATTTGCTGTGACTTATTTCTTATCTTTATCCACAGGCTCTCTTTTCCCAAGATGCTATTATAATAGCTTTCTTAGTCTTTATATGTGTGACTTCTGTGACTCATCAAAGCTGACACTTTTCTTCTTCTTCCCTTAATGGTTCGCTGTTTCCCCTTTAAGACATTCTCTACGCACTCAATTACATTTATAAAATTGGTATAGTACCTTGTTAATATTTTTGTTTCCCATTTAACACATATTTTCACTTTTGCTTTCAGTGCTTGGAATCCAGTCTAGAGTGTTGTGCATGTTTTACAAACACTGAACTATATACCCAGCCCTCTTGAGCTTTAATTGAATATATCCATACACTATCCTTAAAACCCATAAGAGATTAAAAAAGACAACTTCATTTTGAATGCTCAGTATTACAGAATGGCATATTAAAATATATTCTAAAATATTCTTGAATTGTAAAGTGTTGTAGCTTTAACAAATTATTTACAATGGACTTGTTAAGTATGGTACTGAATGTAACTGAGTATACAGGGCCCATGTGACCTAAATAGATCATTGGAACCTGTTGCTGTTTTATTATAGTTTATGGAGTGATGGGGTTCTACTTTGGGAGCTCGTCTAGTATTTCATGCTGTGATTTGTAAAGATGTATGCATTCAGAAGTCTGTATCAGGCTGTTCTCTGAACCACACTAGTCTGCAGTTAAAAAGGGATAAAAAGTATCCCCCAAAATATATTACATAATCCTTTACTAACCTTAAATTTTCTTAATGCTAATAAAAAAAAATAACGGCAAGCAAGAGACATTAAATTAAAAAAAAAACTTCTAGATTAAATTAGCCTGTGTATTTCAAGGATATGTTGGCCTCAAAATAGGAACCAGGAGATGTGCTGCATTGCTCTTGTTTCCACATGAGAAAAAAAAAAAAAAGCTACTAAAGATTGAATTTAAAAAAAAAAACTCTTTAAAAAGAGAAATGACAGCTCATCCATAGAGGTGATAATCATACAGGTGGTAATAAAAACCTCATAAGGATTGAGGTTTTTATTTCTGTCTCATGTCAGGAGCCATCTGGTATGGGACAGAAAGAAGAAAGAATTTAGAAAAAATATTTACTTCTCTCCATACTTATTTTGTCTATATTGTATTTTTAATTGGATATATGTCTATATAAATAATGTTTAAGTTTTCTACAATAAACAATAGATTTTCCTCCAGTAATCTTTAAAGTTTCCAGGAAGAAGATGGGGCCCCACAACAACTACAGTACCTGGTTGATATGACGTCATGGTGCTAATAGCATTACTTTTTAAGACTGGTTTTGGGTACCAGCTGCTCAAGATGGTTCTAACTTGGTTAGCTAAAATGGTGTACCTTCTTAAAACGTTCTTGCTAAAGCTCCAAATTAGATCTTAAAAAAAAAAAAAAGCCCTACCGATTTCTCAGAGACTATTTGCAATTATACCAGACAGTAATCTTAAAACTTAACCATCATTTTAGTTTTACAGGATCCCATAGAAAGAACATTGCCCCCGTGACAGTTGGAAGTAGCTCTAGAAGATGACGTCCCCTCTCCCAACAAAGTTTGTCCTCAGGGTTAGGGACATCATTTAGGGGTTGATTATAACTGGTGTAAAAATTTTGTAGGCAGCCAGGCGGTGGTGGTGCACGCCTTTAATCCCAGCACTCGGGAGGCAGAGGCAGGAGGATCTCTGTGAGTTCGAGACCAGCCTGGTCTACAAGAGCTAGTTCCAGGAGAGGCTCCAAAAGCTACAGAGAAACCCTGTCTCGAAAAACCAAAAAAAAAAAAAAAAAAAAAAAAAAAATTTGTAGGCTTAGGGAATCTCACAAAAAAATTAAATGAGATAGTAGGTAGATTCGTGTGAGCTTTCTTACACTAATAATAATAATTAGTAATAGAGTGAATACCTATGAACTGTTATTTATAGACAATTTACATTGGTATAGATTCTTGTATATTGATACAAATTCAAATTATATTTGTTATAGTGAATATGCTCCTATTTCTGTTTATAATATTTGTATACATATACAAAGTTATTTTGTCAGATTGTATGCATGCATGTTTCTAACTCTTTAAGACATTTTGTATATTGATACAATTTTAGGATATGTTTATATTGCATTATACGTTTCTACCTCTGATCAAGATACTTATACATTGTTTACATTTTGAGGTCATTGTCCTCATTTGCTGCACAGCTGTTTAAAGATTGTTTAATATTCTAATATGAAGTCTTAGTCTTTACGTTATACAGGTATTAAGTATTGTAGGTCAGTAGTCATCCATGTTTGTCATAGTTAGACTAATCAGGTTCTTTAGATACATAGAGATGGTATTCTGTATATAGATAATCTTCAACCACTTCAAAGAACTATAGAATATGGCATTTAAATAACTTAGGGCTCTGCTGATGTGAGACATGATTGCTCCTGGAAGCACCTATCTATTCCTGAGAAAATGTTGAGCACCAAAGACTTAGAGCTTGTTTTCTTCTTGGTAAAACTGGCCCTTGGGCAGGGAACTGACAATGCCTCAACCGCTGACAAAATACATGTTGTCCAGACTGGAGACAAAACAAAAAGACTGCAAAACCTTGCCAAGACAGGATAAGATGGTTTTGAAAATCCTACCTCTGGAGATGATGTCAGTTACTCTAACTTTGGCCTTAGCCAAAGTTTGTTGCTCCAGCCTTGCAAATGAGACTTTGCCCAGGTAGCCAGTTGACTCTCTCATCTACTGCACATTTTTGAAAGCTGCTTGATTGCACTTCCTGCCTACTCAAGTAATATTATCTCCCTTCTCAGACCTTCAATGGGGTTAAAGACCAGATAATCTTAGTTTTCTCTTATGACTTAGCCAAGTCATTTCTAATACAAGACAAACTTTTTAAGATAAAATAATTATTAAAACATTTATCATGTTTTTTGCTTAATATTGTTTATGCTGGTTGTAATTCTAATTTTTATACTTGATACCTATTCTTATTGTATATAGTTTTGTATTGGGTTTGAAACTCTCAAAAGAATATACTCTCTTTGTATATGGGGAGCCTCCTTCAGCCAATGACCTTTGAGAGGCTGGACCAGGTTGGGCATGGATCCAAAAATGGTTCCAGTCAGCCTGCTCTCTCTCCCCACTTGCCACACTTGATGTTGGAGTCCGTTCTGCTCCCCATTGTGATCTCTTTAATAAAGAGCTCATTATTATCCTATGCAGAGCTAGTGTGGGGTTCCTTTATTCATGTCCTCCCACCATCTGACGCATTCCTCTTCATTCAGGGGTGTCGCTAAGTTTCTTGCATAAGATCTCTTCAAGTTTTTGATATAGTACTTAGTGCTATGAACTTACCTTTTTGAACTACTTTTGTGTCCTGTTGGTTTGAGTCTGTGGTTTTCATTTTTATTCAGTTATACAAAGTTTTAAATTTCCTTCTTGATTTTGTCTTGACTCATTTTTTTCCCATTCAGTAGTGAGCGTACAGCTTCTAAGTTTGCATACATTTTGAGATCTCTGCTGTTGGTATCCAGGTTTACCCATGGGTGTTCAGATAGGGCGCAGGGTGTTATTGCAACTTCCTTTTGTCTTTTAAGGTTTGCTTTGTGTCATAATCTGTTGTCAATTTTGGAGAAAGATCCATGGGCTGCTGAGAAGAGAGTATATTCTTTAGTGTTTGAGTAGAATGTTCTCTAGTGTTTGGGTAGAATGTTTTCTAAATGTCTGCTATTTCCATTTGATTTATGATGTTACTTATCTACAGCATTAGTTTTGTCTGTTGTTTTGAGTAACAATATATGACCTGTCTGTCGACAGGTCATAAAAAGAGAACGTAGGGACTTTTTCTTTTCTATTTATGTTTTCTTGCTGTCTTTCCATTGTCTGGAGAACTAGGCAGACCTTTGGTCCACATTAAGAGGCCAAGTCCCTGGGGGATGGAGATGGGCTGTGAGGAGACTCTGAGTCCCAGCTATTTGTGGTAGCTGTGCAATCCCTGATAGAAAGTGATTCTGGGCCCTAGCCTTGGGGTCTCTGGTGTTGTATGGTTTTGTTGGGGAGTCTCCAAGCAGTGGAGATGAAGTAAGCAGAAGAAAAGGGGTCGCAGGAAAGAACTGGGGGAACCTCTTCCATTAAGAGGCCAAGTCCTTAAGGGGGTGAAGGTAAGGGGAGTGCCAGTTTAGTATGCAGACAGGAGCGAGGGTCCTCTGGTAGAGAATCGTGAGTAGGCAGCATCACAGAAGAATGGAAACGGGCTAGAAGGAAGGGGTAAAAGGAGCTGAGGGGAAGAACTAGGGGGGCCCTGGGTCCTGTGCAGGAGGCTGAGTCCCTAGAGGATAGAGGTGGAGCTGGCTTCCTTCTTTGCTTCTTCACTGAGTTCCATAGCTTTTGACACTAGATCCTCATGACTAAGTGAGCTCTGTGTTTCTTTAGTTACAATTGTTTGTGTATTGTAATGTTGACAAGTAGTTCTAGAAGCAATCTGTTAAGAATGAAGTTATGTATTTTATTTACTTAAACATATCTGACTTGTTTTACCAGTAACATATTTGGTGTACGGCCCGTGGATTATACAGACAATGAAAATATAAAATCATTATTGCTGCCATCAGAGAAGAATGAATCATTCTCAACTAGCCAGTGCTCAGTCGTAAGTATGGACTCAGATTTGGGACATTTATATCTTTTATTGAATTTGGTTGTGAAAGGAGCATAATAGAAAACTTCCAGTTAGCAGGTATCTTTCATCCACCAGTTATTGAGTACTTCTGGAGTACTGACTACTATAAATTCAAAGATACAATCAGAGTACATCTACCAAGAAATATTTATTAAGCCCTGTGTAGTTTAGGCGGCACTCATACAACAATGAATTTGACTAAAGCAACCCTTATTTCAAGGAATTTGCTTGCCAGTAAGAGGTAGAGAAAAAAAATGGTCTGTGAATATGTAAATTGATAAATGCAATCATTTCAGAAGTGGATACACAAATGCTTCCAGGGTGATTTTTGTATTGCGTACGTGGGTGGAGGTGCTAGACTCCTGAACGACACTGCATTAGTGAGGGCCTTTTGAGAACCAATTTGAACTAAAACTTGAATTATGACGGAGAGGCAGCCAGGTGACCACATAAAGGACATTGTATAGAGACCCTCAAATAGACGAAATGGGCACATTTGGAGATTGCAGAGTTAGTAATTGCTGGAGATAGAGTATGAGAATAGAAACCATTGAGAGCTTTCAGAGTACAGGAGAAACTGGAGTTGAATTTTGTCCTGAGCATTTGCTTTTTTGATTTACAAAAGGAATCTGTGCAGTGTGTACAAGAGTGAAAGAAATATCACTTAGGATTGTGGCAAGCAAGTGCCAGCGTGACATGAACAGCCTTGAAAGTCTGTAAGAAGGAAAGTAGTGAAGTTCAGTTTATGTTTGTCCCAGCAGTACTTTTTTTTGGGTTTCTATGATGAGTGGAGAATGAGTAGAATCAATGCCACTGGAGGCATAGACTAGTTGGTGCCGTTTGCTGGCATTGGAAAGGGGATCCTTCATCGTCTGTGCCAATTTTGCATCTATTTTTGGAGCTGTTAAGTAGCAGTTGGCTATATGAGCCTGTGAATTAGATAAAGGGTACAAGCTAGAGACATAGTGGAAAAAAGACCTATTCCTTGGGAATCCATAGCCAAGTGGAAGATATAAATGCAAAAAATTTTGTTATAAATTGTATTACATAATAAAAGCAATGAAATGTGCAAAAGCTATAACGTGTGCAGTGGATTCGAGGAACCTCACTTCAGGAGCTGTCTGTCAGGAAGAACTTCAGAAGGTGATAGAGTGTGGGAAAGTGAGCTGATGGGTGCTGTTGTGGAATGACAGAAAACTGCTAATCAGAAACACTTGACTGCTGTAAAGACCATCCCATTGGCAGCTGTACTTGCACTGAGACCCATGCTTTTGCCATTACTTGCCATCCTTGATTTAGTGGCTCTGGTGTTACTTGGTGTCCTTGTTCCTGTAGAACGGTTGCTGCAATTCTAGTTGTGATAGTGGCTATCTTGAAGGAGTTCTTGTAGCCTTCACTGAGCTCTTCCTTGTGTTTCATTGGATAGAACAGACTGCATACTGTTTGACATATCGAGGGATAGAGATGGAGCAGATCTTGTAGGGGGGTTACCTGCACAAAATCTGACTTTTTTTAGTGTAGAAGATGGGAAGAATGTGTTCTGTTTGGAAAGCCAGCACGACCCATTACTACATTTTCTCAGAGGAAGAAGGTATAAAAAAGCCCTCAGAAATGTAAAGAACTATCAGGGTTATTACCTCATGCAAGGGGCTTGAGGAATGCTGATGTAGTTTTAGGGTGAAAAGCTAGATTGGTATCAGCCTATGAAAGGCCTTAACCTTCCTTAATAGGTACTGCAGATTTAATCTGCATTCTCAGTATGGAACAAGATGGTCTACAGGATAGCATGGAGTCCGAAGAAATGCAAGTTGAGTGGAGGCTGCTGTCATAAAGTCCAGGATTAACAGGGTCTGAAATTATGGGTGATGAGGAGAGAGGAGAAAGATACAGGAGGGAACTCACTGTATTTTTCATATTTGTTCAGATGATGAGGGATTTGCAACAGCACTGACCAAACTTTCTTATTGTCTTAATGATTGATATGTGGCTAAGGAAACTCTTGGATGATAAATATGTGTGAGTGGAGGTGGTAGGTTCTGTGCACTCATTAAGAGGTAGTTTACATCTGGGATGTCACCTCTAACCATTACCACACTCCTTTCTTCAGCCCAGGCTGCTTTGTTGGCTCTTGTCAGGCTGAGACGAAGCCATGACTGTTCTGCAGAGCCCTCTTGTCCAGAAAGAACAGTGCAGTAGTGACTGACGCCACTGCTTAGTTACAGCTGTAGCCTGAGGTAGTTAGAATTTGGTGTGGTCATAGGTGTTATCCCTGAGAACGTTTGTCTTTTGTTTTAGACTGCAGTCTGATAAATGTGTTCCAAATGATAGCTTGGGAAATGAAAAGGACCTCTTTAATTTCTTCCTTTAAAAATGGGAAAATTGAGACCCAGAAGGGTCATGATTTGCCCAGGATTATTAATCAGACATTAAAACATTTTTTAATGGGCCAGTTAGAACTCAGATTTCCTAAGTCTTAGGTCAACCCTCATTCAGTTCCACCATACTTTACAAATTAGTACTTATTTTACTCATTTATACATGAACTCCCTGCCAAAGCATATAGTATATTTATGCTGTCATCATAGATTATTTTAAATGTGTCAGAAATACAGAGACCATTATGGTATTCTTTGAGTCTGATTATGGTAATTACTTTCAGAAAAGGATTTTTGTTTTGAAATTTAAGAAACATACACTTTCTGTATTCCATTGGCTTTATTGTCTTTTTGTTTTTTGAGATAGGCCTTCATTATGTAGCCCAGGATAGCCTGAAACTTGCAACCTACCTGCTTCTGCCTCAAAGGGTAAGATGTGTACAACACCATGGCCAATCTTCTTTATTCTTGATGACTGATATGTGGCTGGAATACTAGTAGATGATAACTAGGTCTGTGTAAGTGGAGATGGTAGAGTATGTGCTGTTGTTGAGAGCTAAGGTCTAGGATGTGATGCTCCTAGCTGCCACCAGACTCCACTTTTTCAACCTGGCTGTCTTGCTGGTCTGTAGTTGATGAAATATATTCCCTTTCAGGTCCTAAGCTTTAGCTATTTTCTCTGCCAAAAGCAGGTTTGAAGAGCCAGGGTTCCTCTCTCCTACTACCTTACACCGTTCAGACCCACTTGTACCTGTCAGCTACTTATTTATACCGCTAGGAGCTGAAACTAGAACCTTATATTTGCTGGGTAAGCAGTGCACTCTTGAGTTACATCCCTGGTTTTGGACCATTTATTAAAAATAGCAATCTCCCAGTGCTGCTCACCTCATTCACCCCCTTGTCCCCTTTTACCATACAATCGAAAAATAGCATTATACTCCTCCTGTACTTTATTATTCCCTTCCCTATTAGAATATAAGCTGTATGAGGGCTGGGACTGGTTCACTGCAACAGGTCTTTTCATGGAGAACAGTGTGGCAAGTACCGAGTGCTTGGTTACATGTGTGTTGATGGTGAGCAAGCTTTTAAGCCTGAAAGTGGCAGGTGCGTTGAACACTGGTCCCAACATGATACACTTGCTTGATAGTGGAGTCTAGAATGTTTGTATTGCAAGCTGTACTGATGAGCTCCTTCAGGGAATGTGCAGATGGGTAGAGGTGATAAGTTGATGCGGTTTAATCCATCTGTTTCTCCTTCAGAATTGTGTTTCAAGTAAACTTGGTGGCCCTGCTTTGAGGCTGAGGAGCAACCTTAGGTCTTAACCAAA
This sequence comes from Dicrostonyx torquatus, assembly GCA_028555095.1. Lineage (NCBI taxonomy): Eukaryota > Metazoa > Chordata > Mammalia > Rodentia > Cricetidae > Dicrostonyx > Dicrostonyx torquatus. The sequence continues at coordinate 5,720,925 of JAQHUG010000102.1, read as the reverse complement.
AGCTTTCTTCCATGTTCGTTTAGGGACTTCTCTGCCCTTGACCCCTTAAAGCTGCATGCTTACCTTTTCTAGTCTTTTCCTGATTCTTTTTTTTTTTAATTAATTAATT
>JAQHUG010000102.1:5693258-5718801 GCA_028555095.1 Dicrostonyx torquatus | reverse complement strand
CAGGTAGGAAACCATGGCATCCCCTGGCTATCAGGTATCAGAGCCCACACTCCACTGTGTCCCGCATGCTGTTTGTCTCCTGAGTGTAAATCACTGTCTCTGTAAGTCAGCCTGAGCGACTCCCTCGTATTTGTGCACCTGCTTTCTTCACCCATCAGTTCGCTTGCCTACGTTCATCTCTTTGTTTCAGTATCAAGAATTCATTTTCTTCAGAATTAGAGGTGAATTTTCAAAATAATTTTAGCTTAAACTGAATAGACCAAGTTTGTGTTTGACTCTTTGGAAGAGGGGTATGAAATTGGTCATTTTTAATGGCTGTTTTAGGTTATTGGGGACAGAATGGAATTATGAAACGCTACAGGAATCCAGTTCAGCATCAGGAAAGGCAGGAAATGAAGCTGACATTGATGGGAGAAAAATAATCAGAAAAATAATTATTCAAATGGATTGAGTATTAGAATTATGGGTATTCATTCAGTAGGAATTACTGGAGATTATTAGCTGGAGTAAGGCAATTTGTAAAATCCCCTGCCTAATGGGTTGTGCCTTTTCTCTGTGTTCCTTATGTGTTTTTACCATGGTGTGTGCCTTCTCTCTGTGTTTCTTACGTGTTTTTACCATGATGCCTCCATTTTTCACTACCAGGTGACTGCTGGACAGCGAAGGAATGGACCATTGGTGCTGATAGGCAGTGGGCTTTCTTCACAGCAGCAGAAAATGCTCAGCAAACTCGAGACAGTTCTTAAGGCTAAAAAATGTTCTGAGTTTGACAGTACAGGTGAGGTGTTTGATTTCTTTCTAAATAATTGTTTTTTAAAGTTAGTCCCTTTAAAGAGTGACCTTTAGTAATTTATGTTTTAAGAATTGGCTTATATATTTTGTGTCTTGTAATCTAGGCTGTTTCTATTAATATACTAGGAAATGTAAAGTGTGTTTTACTTGTTTCTGTGGATTTGGAGATGTTCACATTGCTAGTAGGCAAGTGCGTTACCACTCGCATGCATCCTTAACAGGATCTGTAAAGTTAAGCTTTACACTTATTTTAGGGTAGAGTACTGTTAAGAACAGATTTGAGCTTGTTACTAAAGTATAACACAGTGTGATATCACGAATCATTTGAAAATAGTTTAAAAAACTTGTATTTGTTAATATACTTTTACAATCTATTTTTCATGTTGATGGCCAAGTTAAAAAAGTATGGAATAAAAGAAACATTATACTCAATATATGTTTCCTTTGGTGAAAACTTATGTGTTAGTTAATAAAATAGACTTAACTACTTATAAAAAAACCAGGAAATTATTTTGTTTTTTCCTTACTGCTTTTTTAGTAACTCATGTCATTGTTCCTGATGATGAAGCTCAAAGTACTTTGAAGTGTATGCTTGGGATTCTCAACGGATGCTGGATTCTGACGTTTGACTGTAAGTAATGGATTTGGGAGGATTACTACACTAGTTAGATACTCACTGCTTTGAAAAGGATTTAGGTATTATTGGTGCCCTGCAGATATTTTTAGTAAATGTGCATAAATGTGCTCTGATTTTAACATAGTTGTATTCTGCAATATTAAATATATTAATAAAGAATTAAGGTAGTTTCTTGTTAGTTTTGAAGTCTAAATAGTCCATATTAATGTTAAATATTGTATTTGACAAAATATACTCATGTTTTAATCCATTGTGTGGTACATCTATGAAGTGAAATTAATTTATTGTTTTCTACAGTATTACCCATATAACATCCTTTTAATCTCGTGGCTGACTCAGAACTTTAAGCAGCTGTTGGGGAATTTACCATTTCTTTCTACATGATCTGAGTACAGCAGCCATTACCTCAGCCTCCACTGAAGCTGTTTCCCTGTTTCTTTCATTGGCAGTCATATGCCATCACCCTCAGAGCTACCATCTATCTTCCCTACTCTTGCTATATGCTGCTTTTCATACTCCTCCCCCTTCCATTTTTCTTTCCTCCAGAGCCTTACATATCTCCTCCCTCTTCTTAGTTAGTTTCTTTTCCTTGGTACTTGAAGTATCTGTTTTTTGGTATGATAGATAGGCTAAAATATGATGGCAGATGTTGTTAAGTACTTTTGAGAAAGCTAAGTGGCTACAAAGGACTGGGGAGGTTTTCTGATAGATAGTTGAGAACCTTGATGTTGCTCATGCTCAAGAATGATGGAGGGCCCAAATTTCCCACACACATCTGCACATGGAGTTGCTTTGTATTGTGATTGTTATTCTTCTAGAGCTGACTGCTAACAATGGATTCTGCAGTCTCCTGTAATGATAATTATACCAAAACAGAAGATTGAGTATATTTTAAGAAAAACATTGTATATTAAAATTCATTAAAAAATATTGGCTTTATGCTTTGAAGGCCTTGTGGTAGAGGGATGATCAAGATCTTAAGTTTGAAGGTGATTTCATTTGAAGAACAGTTCGGTATTAGCTGTCAGCATTCATGTCCTCCTAATCGGCTTCCACTTGCTTCCTGTGGTACTAGTCAGCTCTCTTGGGTGTGATTCACAGTATGAGAATCCATGTCATCTTTTCTCCTTATTCTCTGTTAATAGTTGCTCCCAGTCAAAACAAACTTGAGAAGTATGATAATTGATTGACAATATGATTAGCAATATGCCTGTGTTGAATTTTATTTATTTATTTACCTATTATTTTTGCCTTTTCTATCTATAGTCTCTTTGAGTCTCAGTATATAAAAACTTCAAGTGCCTCTAATGTTATGACTTCCTTTGTACCACATGTGGGCCAGAACCATTGCCAATGGTTAGAATTAGTCAATTTATTTTAATATCAAGATCCTTATTAATAAAGAAACCATGTGGGATTTTGAATAATCTGATGCTTTTGAACTTTAAGTCTATTTAACAATTTGCTGAACTGGCATTTGGTTACATGTACAGGCTATGATCCATTTCCATAAAACTTATCTTCTGTAGGAAATGTGAGTTTTGTCACTTTAATGGCTTGTCCATGTCATTTTTATAGAATCACTGATGGCTCAAGCTGACTTAATTGTGTGATATCTGGTGATTCTCACAGTAGTGACTATATCCTCTAATGCAGATGGTTCTTTTAGGATAAAGAAGGATACGATCTTTTATTAAAGTTTATGTGTTCATATCTACTAATGTAGAGCCCACGAAGAAGGAAGTTCAAAATTTAACACAAGTATTTAAATTGTCTCTAGGTCACTGGGCTTGTAAAAATAATATACTCCCAAAGTGTTTCTTTCCTGACAGAGATTCCCCAGTCTGTTTTTTAGTATCAGGCACCTCAATTTTATTGAAAAATATTTCAGAGCAATTCAGAACTGTCTGAAAATCATACATATTGGAGAAAAATGAAGGAGATTACTGCTTTCAAAATTAGAGACATGTATCACTTACTAAAACTTTCTTGAGTAAGCTTCTAAGCATTTGTTGGTAGGCAAAATTATTAATTGGAATAACTACTTATAAGCTTTAATATTAACATTTTATAGTGTTTTCCATAAACAAATTAATTGAAGAAGAATTTTCATCTTGAATGTCATGTACCTGTGTGTGGAGACTGGAGGTTGATAGCGGATGTCCTAGGCTCTCACCTTTGTTTTTGAGACAGAAACTCAGAGATTAGCTGGACAGGCTCACCACCATCTGGAGATCTGCCTGTCTCTCAGACTGTTTCCCACTTCACTGTGCTAGGGTTACTCCAGACCAGTTATTCTCAACCTTCCTAATGCTTTTTGTATAGTTCCTCATGTTGTGGTGACCCCAACTATAAAACTGTTTTTGTTGCCACTTCATAGGTGTAATTTTGCTATTGTTTTGAGATAAAATATCTGATATGCAGGATGGTCTTAGGTGAGCCTTGTGAAAGAGTCCTTCAACCCTCAAAAAGATCATGGTTGAGAACCACTGCTCTAGACTTACATCTGAACTGAATAAGGAAGAGCAGGACGGATACTCTTGGGTGTTTTCTGATTGGTTAGTTGATTTGAGTGATTTGACTCTAAAAAGACTAATACCAAAAGTTCCTTTTTAAAGTGGACTTTTAAAATTTCTGTAGCATTTTAAAGATTAATGTAATTTCTGTTTTGCTCAATAAACTTTGCCAACTAATGAAATGTAAATAAATACCAAAACATTTCTGTAAGACTGATTAGGAAAGTATGTGTCCAGAAGACTCACTGAGTGAGGCATGGTGGCACAGGCCTGTAATTCCAGCATTTGGAAAGCTGAGGCAGGAGAAACAGGAATTTAGAGCCATCCTTGGCTATGGAGAGAGTTCCTGTCCAGCTTTTCTGCACAGATCCGCTATCAAACAAGTTAATAAACAACAAAAGAAGTCTTCCATCAAAGATTCTTCAAGATTATAAAAGATTAAAAAAATTATTTCATCAAAACTCATTTTGCTGGATATTGATGGTACACAACCTTTAATTACAGTATTTGGAAGGCAGAGACAGGCAGTTCTCTGAGTTTGAGGCCAGCCTGGTCTACAGAATGAGTTCCAGGACAGCCAGAGCTACACAGAAAAACCCTGAATTGAAAAACCAAGTAGTTGGTGTGGGGGGCACATTTTTCTGATAATTACTTGAAATAGGTGACACAAGTGGAATGAAGACACATGCGTTATGGTAGCAAGGAGTGGAGAATGACCTTGGTAGGTGCCAAACAGTTGTCTTTTCTCATGACAGCTGTATTTACATGAGTGCACGTGGGAATACATGGTAGGGCCTACAGAAGAGGCTTGTTGTCCTGTTAGAAATGGGCTTCCCGTATAGTCCAGACTGGTCTCAAACCTTCGTTTTTCCTTTCTGTGCCTTGAGTATAAATGTTGGGATTTCAGTCAGGGTGCCCATTTTTTAATTCATTTTAACAGTTTTCAAAAAGAATATCTGCCTACTGTACTAAATCTACATCATCTAGCAATGAGTTGAAATCTTCACAATGAGTTGAAATCTCATACCAATTGGAAAAAGGGTTTTTCATTTTTATCTTTTCCAAAGATTAGTTAGACTGCCCAGGGCTTTGATCTTAAAAAGAGAAATTGAAATCTACATTTGTAGGTTTGTTTCCCACCTACCATAATAGATCTTTTAAATTTGTTTTGCAGATCTAGAAAGTTAAATATTTGGCTAAAAAACAGTGAGCCTAAGTTTCCTAATTATCAGGAGAATCTTTTGGACCTTAGACAATTTGTTCTTTAAACAGACAGTATTGATATTATTCATAGTGCAGGTGTCAGTACTGCTTCCCAAGTTTTGTTTAAAGTGTTTTTATGGTACGCTAATGCATTTTGTGATGGGATTGATTTGCTTTTTTTGTATGCATTAAATAAAATAAATTTGACATTTTGTCTGAAAAAGTATATGTTTATTTATAACTGTACTTATAACTAGAACATTAGCTTGAAGTATAGGATAAAAGTAAATGATTACTAAGTATGACAAAGATCTGCTGTCCTATGACAGTATTTTCAGTAATCCTTCCAACTGGATGTCTATGATAGCACATGTGCAGGTTAATATTTTGTGACCTGACACAGATAGGGTCATCTGGGAAGGGGGAGTCTTGGTTGAGAAAATACCTTCACCAGATTAGCCTTTGGGCATTTCTTCATTAATGATTAATAATAGTGAAAGGGCCCAGCTCACTGTCAGTGGTGTCACCTTTGGATAGGTGGCTGAAGCTGGGCGGTGGTGGCGTACACTTTTAATCCCAGCACTCAGGAGGCAGAGGAAGGTGGATCTCTGTGAGTTTGAGACCAGCCTGGTCTACAAGAGCTAGTTCCAGGACAGGCTCCATAGCTACAGCAAAACCTGTCTCAAAAAAACAAAAAACAAAACAAAAAGAAGGTAACTGATTAAGCCAGGGAGAGTAAGCCAAGAAGCATTTCTCCATTGTTATGCTTCATTTCCTGCCGTCAATACTGGTAGTGTCCCCCACCACCGCCCCTGGCTTCCCTCGGTGACAGGATGTGAGCAGGACATTTAGGCTGTGTTCTACACAGTCGGCCTGAGACCCACCCAGGACAGCATGAAGGAAGATTTAGACTGTATGTTATACATCATCACCTCACTCATGTCACAGTGAGCTCATTTCTCTGCTACGTAGCTAGCTGCCACCTGACCCTTGAGAGTGTGTGGTGACAGTGTGCTTTGTTATTTTCTATTTTGTCTTTGTGTAGAAAGTGTGAAATTTTTTTGATTGTAGTGCAACCATAGTCTATTTGACTTTGACTAAAAATTCTAATATAAATCCATTTTCTAAAGAAGATTCCTTTGGTTTTTACAGCCTGAGTGTTAATTTTCAACTGAATCAGACAGGAACTCCATAGATGTTTGTTTATTGTCATTCTGAGTGACATAATTTCCTAGTTTCGTTCTAATGCCTTATCTGTTCAGACTCTTGGTTTTGATATGGAGTGATGTTTATGTATTCTAACTTTCTTAAAGGAAATTTGTTGACTGAGAGTGATATTTAATTCCATGCTTTCAGTTATGAAGAGCCAGAAGCCATAACAATAGCAGGTGGTTAAATCCACAACTTTGTGTTCTCTAGCTTTTATGAGAGTGAAGATACTTTTTTGCTTTCCATGTAAGACAGGGCTTCTCTTCCTGAGGATACTCTACAGATCTGTATCTTTAAGCTCCACCCATCTTTATGTATTCTCTCATAATTTTGTGTAGATGCGTGTCTGTGGTAGTTTGAATGTAGCTGGCCCTCTTAGTCTCAAAGGGAGTGGTACTATTAGGAGGAGCAACTCTGTTGGAGTGCGGCTGGCCTTGTTGGAGGAAGTGTGTCACTGTGGAGGTGGGCTTTGAGGTTTCCTATTGTCAGGATACCGCTCAGTGTCTCAGTTGACTTTATCTGGCCTGCATATCAAGACATAACAAGCACCTTGTCAGCCTGCATGCTGTCATGCTCCCCACCATAGTGGACTAAACCTCCGAAACTGTAAGTGAGTCCCCCTCCCCCAATTGAATGTTTTCCTTTATAAACGTTGTCATGGTCATGGTGTCTCTTTACACAAGAGAAACTAACTAAGACAGGGTTCAAGGGCACTCCTTTTTACTGTTTCCCTTGTTGATCCCTTTCTCCCAAGCCTCAGAAAAATTACTCAGTTCAACATAATTGATGATCATCCGTGCATCCAAAATGAAGATATATCTACAAATTATGTTTAATGAGCTGGAGACAGGAATGGACGCTAACAGTTTAGAATAAAGGAATACTTTTCTGTATAGTATAATTTTTTTAAAAAAAAATACTGATGTAGCCTTAACAATCGTAAGTTGTCTGAATATCCAAAGACACCCCCTCTCCCCTGCCCCCGGCCTTGCCAAGATGGCCAGAGCTGCTCCAATGACTTTACATTAATGATTTTGAGCTAAGAAGTACTTTGGGAAATGTGCTTCTCCTATATACGTAGAAAAATAGCACAATTTCTGGGCTCATCAAATAGTAGGCATGGTCATGAATCCATTTAATACTCAGAGAGTCTGTCTGTACAGGTGACTTGTTCCCTCATCCCTGTAAGGTTCCAGTTAAAATATAGAATATGTTCAAGCTAACAAAGATGAAATAAAGCATGCATTTTATTAGAAAAGTGGCTGTACTTATATGAGAATAGTCACTTGACACATTCAAAGAATATATGGCTATGGTAGATGGGGAAATCTGTGTTTACATATATAACTACCAAGTTAATCTAGTTTGAAAATTAGTGGAGAAAGTGAGCAAAACTCTAATCTTGAATTTGCTTCTTTTTTCTTCAAAAGGAAAAAAAATAAGTATCTTTCTGCTAAACTTTTAATAGCAAATGATAGCATAATGATAGGCTTTATTAAACATTTATGATAGATAATAATAATTGGATTAAAATTTAAGAAGTAGCATAAGTTGTTGGTAAATGACTTGTTTTTAAACTAATATGAATATAGAGATTAGGAATTATGGCATATATATGGTATATACTTTATATGAGTTAATGAATAGAAATGCTTTTAAGTTATATTTTAGAGATAAAATCTTCAAATGGAAAGTAGGTTTAGAAGTCCTATTGCAATTTGCCTAATTTCTGTGGAATAAATAAAACTTTGAAATATCCATTATTTTAGGTTGTTAAATAAGTATAGTTGACTGGTGATTCCTTTATTTCATTAGTGATATTACTATGTCATTTAATCACTGCAAGTTTAGAGAGTCTCGTGTGTTCTTTTGCTTGCTTAGTGGATCAGTTTATTTGATTAATCTCAAAGGAGATTCACAAGGATTGAAGCTTTGATTGTGGCAATTATCTATTGAATAGTGCATCTTCATTCTGAAACTCGGGCTACCAGATTGACAGTGGTAATTTTAGCATCATATTAAATAAACTCCTTGACCTATTGAAGACAAAGATAAACATTTATTTTCCTCATTTCCTTCTCCCATCAGAGTCCTCAGCATTGTGCTTTTTGGCTAATCTCTCAAAAATGGCCTTTCCTGTTTAATAAATTGATCATATGATTTATGATAAGAGAAATAGAACATATCTACTCTAAATAGAGATAGCTGATATTTCTTTAGGTGATTTTTTTTTTCATACCAAAGAAAAAGACTTAAGGAAAGGTTGATCAGGAGTTGGAGGATATCTGAGTTTTTAATCTCAGTTGTGTCTCCAGGAAAACCACTTAAATCTTTGAGGATTTCTGTTGTCTGACCTGGCTAGGCATTGGAGTTGCAATTTTAGGAGCAGATGTCACTCAGTTTGCAAAACTTTCCAGGGTTTTCTGTGCCATGATAGCAGCTTTATAAAAGGGCTTTGTTATCATTAACAGTTCTAGACTTGAAATGTACTCAGTTTCTTTAGCTGTCCTGGGTGGCGTAAGCACTTTTTTTTTTTTGGTACAAGAATATCAGAAGCATGCTTCTTTAGCTCAGTAATTGTGATTAGAGCACTGAGCCTTTTTATCTTTACAATTTACTTACTGAATGGTGCTGGGAGTCTCTTGTTTGCAGAGGTTAGCCCAGCACGCCTGTGGGTTAGCAGCAGCAGTGGACATACCCTATGGTCACAGTCTCTGTGTTGGTGCAGCTACCTCTCCTGCTCTATTCTTGCTCACACTAAGGCTAACCACCTAAATGAAGAACAGATTGCTGAATTCAAGGCAGTTTTCTCTTTATCTGGTAAAGATGATGATGATACTGTCAAAACAAAGGAACTTGGGAGTGTCATGAGGTCACGGTGTCAAAACCAAGTAGAAGCTGAATTGCAGGATATGATCAATGAAATAGATGCTGATGGGATTGGCACTATCTACTTCCTATAATATTAGACCATGGTGACTAGAAAAGTGCAAGGTATAGATAGCAAAGGTATCTGTGAAGTGTTTCAAGTCTTTGACAAGGATGGTGATGCTTTATCAGTTCAGCAGAACTGCATCCCATCTTGACAAACTTAAAAGAAAAATAATAATAACAATAAAAATAATAATAACAGATGAAATGATCAGGAAAGCAAGATGGGGATGGACAGAGTCACCGGAAGATTTTGGGCATATGATTGACCACAAATGAAGACTTACTTTTAACTACATATCCCCTTGTGCAACGGTTACACTGATTCTTTTACTTACCTTTTACAAGGAGAAGGATCATTTACTGTTTTACATAGCAAAAATGAATGTCAGAGAACCTCCTGTTCACTCACAAAATCTGCATGTATTACTTTGTGGTTCTGTCCCCTAAAAATCATGATTCACAGCAGTTTTACAGTATAAATACTTGGTTTGCTTCAGAAAATGATTGAAGGATTATCTTGAAACACAGCCCTAGCAGTAGGATGGTCATTTTGTATTTCCATGTGTTTAACCCCATGGTGACAATGACACACCCTGGTAAGTTGCCTCAGCATGTTATTTACTTCTGTGTGCATTGTACTAGAATGAGGTGAATGTTGGCTGTCATGCATTGTCAGAAGAGATCATTAACCAGAGGAACATCTCTGGACTCTGTTCTTAGATTTTGGAATTTGTGCCAGAGTGAGCTGCAATTGTAACTGTGGGCTTCAGTGCAACCACCAACATTGGTCTTCAGGAATTAGAATCTATATTCATTCCAACTTGTAAATGCTCCTCTTATTTTTTCCAATTTAAAAAAAAAATATCTTAAGTTTACTTATTAGCTGCTACAGAGCTGAGGATTTTGTGAACCAGGGCCTAAGCACTGCAGAAGCACTGGTGCCTTCTGCTAGGAAACCATGTTTCCTACCCTACTGGTGGATGTTTTCTGTCTCACATCTCCCAGTGCTGTGCTTAACAAGCTCTAGTCTGTCCAGGCTGTGTTCTGTTGATTGGCAGTGGCACATTGTTAGATCAGTAGATAGCATGGTGAGAGTTAAGATAATCAGCCAAATAAACCCGTCGAACAGATAGAGCGGCCCGCATAGGCACGCCCACCCATTCTGTAATTGTCTACTGGCTACTTCTGATACAGCAGGCATTGTTGCCCTGGTATTCAGCTGAAGAGTGGATTGCTCTGCAGATAGAAGTAGGAGTGTATGTGTATGTATTCCTCAGTGATACAAAATGAAAATAATAGCTTAGATATAAAAGAATGAGTTTATTTGTTGATGATTTTGCTAGAATGCGGATACCTTTTAGGTTCCTATATGGCCAGCGTACTGGACTTTGTTGCCAGGGTAGTATTTTGATCTAGTCATAAATTTTGAGTCTCATTTTCAATATACAGTAAGGTGCATTCCACATACACTCCCACACTCCCTTTACTTTTGAAACAAGGTCTCACTCTTTAGCTGAGGCTCTCCTGTAATTTACTGTGCAATCCAGGCTGGCCTCAAACTCACAGCAGTCCTCCTGCCTTAGCCTCCCCAGTGTTGAATTTCCAGATGTGGGCTATGTGCAGGTGCTCATAGATGCCAGAAGAGATACAGGATCCTCCAGATATGCAGCACAGGCAGTTGTGAGCTGCCTGACGTGGGATGGGATCTTACTCTTGTCCTCTGCAAGAACACCAAGGGCTCTAAACCTTAGAAGCATCTCTCTAGTCCCTTGTCGTTGAATTTTTAAAGCACATTAACAATCCAAAAAGAAGGGAAGTGTTTTGACAGCACTCACTTTGGGAGAAATGGACTATTCAGTTGCTAACTTTTTTAATAGTATGCAACTTCTTGGAACATTCAGAGCAGCTTAAAATCATTTGATGTATTCACAATCACGCCTTTCAGACTCCAAGGTTTTGCTTGCGTACCAAAAAATAGATTTTTATGTAAAATTCACAGGCTTTAGAAAGCTAAGCAGTCTTGGGTTCAAATTCCCATTCTACTACATGTACTAGCTAAAGACTTTGTGCCAGCTAGCAACATTGTGCTTTAGTTCTCCTCCTGAAGTGGAAATAATGCACAGTAAATCCTATTGTTTGTGGATCCTACATTTTAAATTTGCTTTACATGCTAATATTTTGTAATCCCCAAGTCAGTACTTAAAAAACCTTTGCAGACTTATGGAGTATCTTAGGATTTGAGATGCCGATAAACGTGCTCCCAGCTGAGATCAAGCTTGTGATTTTTTGCCTTCTCCATTCAGCTGTGCACTGTAAACAAAGGGCTCTTTGAGTATGCAGAGCATATGTCTCACATGTGTTTGTGTTGTTGAGTCCATGCTTAAATAGTCCTCAAGTATAGTGCTACAATGCTGCCCACCATTCCAGATGCAAAAAGATGTTTTTCTAGAGAATACAGTGAATGATAGAGTGGAAGATCTACGGTGATTTTAAACACACATATAGAACAAGAAGTGTTTATCAGTTTACAAAAATGTTGGAACCAAAATCTTGTAGGAGGCCAGCACTGCATTTCCAGGACAATTCTTGAGTATCTCCACACTGTCGCTTCTTTCTACAGGTAAGGAACATCAACCACACCAGTCTCGCTGAATACAGGGGACAGCACACATAGTAAAACGTAGGAGCTGCAATCCCTAGCAACTGTCACTGTCTTTCATCAGCATAATGCCAGCATCACTGGTCCTTTAATATTAGAGAAACTGGACATCAGGATGATCCGCCCAACAGGTTTCAAGGCTGATGATCTGAGTATGATCCCTGGGCTCCAAGTGGTAGAAGAGAACCAGCTCCTGCCAGTTGTCCTCTGACCTCCACCTGCATGTGCACTCTGCACACACACATGTACACATGATAATCATTAAAATGAGGACTGGAGAGATGACTCAGAGGCTTAGTTCAATTCCCAGCAACCACATGGTGGCTTACAACCATCTATAATGAAATCTAGTGTCCTCTTCTGGCATTTAGGCATGCACTCAGGCAGAACACTGTGTACATAATAAGTAAGTAAATTAAGCAAATAAATAAATCTTAAAAGAAATAATTAAAATGATTTTTAAAACTATGTTAAAAGAGATGGTAACTTGTATTAGGTAGTGTTTTGTCTTTTTTTCCCCTGTAATTTCATCAGAAACCATTAGTATGTCAGTTTAGCTCGTTAAGAAATACATTTCTTGAGAGCTTGTTTGGAGTGTAGCTACTCGGTATTTGCTTGACCAAAGACCCATCTCCCTCTGTTCAGGGAAGGTTGTCCTCTTCAACCAAGAGCACAGCTTCCAAAGGGATGCACATAGAGCAGTGGTGGAGGAAGGGGACAGGCACCTAGCCAGCCAGATCAACCGAATGGGGCGACAGATGTCGCAGCCAGGTCACCCTTAAGTCAAAGAAATACATTTATTTTAATGTGTTTTTAGTCCCTGCGCTCATTAGTATTTTATTATTTAAATAGTGGGAAATTAATATTTTTGGAATATTAGACAGTGTTTATTCATTTGGATTATAACAATGCATCTGCTCTTAGGATGACTATCAGATTACACAACATCCATAGATTTCATAACGTAATATTGCTGTGATAGCTTTCCACTAATGAAAATGAATGAGAAGAGGGGGTTTTGAAAATGATTTACAGGTTTTAAGAATAGAACAACACATAAGCAAGTTCCTTCTATTCGTAATCTACTCATCTGTACCCAAGGCAGTAACGAAACAGCTTGATTTTTTTCCATATTCCTTAATGATATTCTGATTTCTGCACAACATTTAATATTTCATTTTTTTATTTAGTACCAGCGATTAAAGAATTAAAACTCTAGCTGTGCACAATTTCCTAACTCACTACAAATTTTGCATGTCATTTCACTACCATAGCCAAAGAATATACTTCTAGAATATTTCAGCAGCAATTTAGAAAAAGAAGGTAAATTGGTCTAGAATTGTGTTTTAGAAGTAAGTATGCATTCAAACATTTTTACAAAAAAAAAATCCAATTATATTTGCTTTTAGTATATCTGAACTAAATGTGAAATGTAATGTTTTGGTTTTTTTTTTTTTCTTAAATCACCTTTCTGTCAATCTGATCTAACCTATTCTTCTGAAGGTTTGCAATTAGATTGGGGAAGAGGGAAAAGGTGAATCTCAAAAGCATGGATCGGCTTGTGACTGACTGTATCCTTGACCCAAGTCCTATCACTGGTTTTGTAACAGAAATGCAGATCTTGTTGAGCTCTGTGAGTTTCTGAACAAGAGTAGAGCCAGTCCTTTGGCATCATGTGTACCTTGGCATCCCTCATAATCTTTACACTTGTGTAGCTGTGAAGTTTTACAATGGATTATTTATTGACAGAGCACAAGCGAGCTGTGAAATTACATTCATTTTAATTAAGAACTCAAAGCCTTCTAATTTTAATGAAAGTTCAAGGTAAGTTTTTGCAACACAAAAGTGTATAGAACTTCTTTATAGAGACATGACTGGTTCAATGTGTAGATAGTAGACACCTACTAAAGCTGCAGTGGCCTGAGGAGGAAGGCTGTGTGAGCAGCCTGTATGGGCAGCTTCCACTTTCCTTATGTATCAGTGATCTTGGCAAATCAAAGCTCAAACGAAATTTATTTATTTAATAATTTAGTAATGGATGCCATGGCATCAATTCGTTCTTTATTACATGTTTGCAGGTCAACTCACAGACATTTTACATTATTCTAGTTTGGGGTGAGAGAAAAACTCTTAAAAATAGTTATCTCAGAGTCTAGGTCAGGCTGAAATGAGCTGTCACCCACTTTTGGGTGTAACCCTTGTTCTGTCAGTGTGGTCTTTCTTTTCTCATCCTCACACAATTCTCTTTATTTGAAGTACAACGTGCGATAGTTCTGGTGCCAGGAACAGATTGATTCCTGCCCAGGAATGAGCCTTTATGGCCCTCTACAGAGTCAAGGCTGAGGTGTCCCCCTCATTGGAGTCCAGTCACTGTTGTTTTATCCCTGTTAGGATCTTAATATAGCACATATGTCTAATTTTCAGTGTATGTTTATATAGATGCAAATTTCTTCTCGGTAGGTTTTAGATAGTAGTGATTGAGGATATCACATGTTGATATCCAAAACTACTTTAAAGTAGAATTTTGACCTGTAACTTTTATTTTATTTTTATTGTTTTTTAATTGTTCTTACTTCCTGTTGCTTTCTCAGTGATGAAACTGAGGTCATTGAGTGAAATTATCCTAAAGACAGATGGAAAATCATCTGAAGATTTTGTTTTTATAGTGAAGGTAGTTTATTATAAGATCCATCTTGAGATTTTTTTTCTGACTTTTGATAGACCCTTTAAGTTTATTATTTTTAATGTCTTTAATCAGAATATAATTATTATCAGTTCCTCCCTCCCTTTCTTTCCTCTAGCCCCTTCCAGCCACCCTTCTCCAAATCCGTCCAATGGCCCCCACTCTCAAGTTGACAATCTCATTTGCTCTTATCTATGTGCATGCATGAAAGCTATAAATAGAACCTACTGAGTCTATTTTTATCGTTTGTGTATGTGGTTTCAAGGCTGACCACTATGCATTGGTCTACCCATAAAGAGACTCATCCTTAGGAAGGGCTGATTGTCCTCCCAGCAGGCAATAGTCAGACTTCTGGGTAGTCTGAGTCTTCTTCGATGCTATTCCCTGAGTAGTAGTTGCAGGAACTCCTCCCTATCATCTTTTGATCTCTGTGTTGGGTCCAGTTGTGGTTTTCTACAGAGGTCTTCATTTGCTATAAAGAGAGGCTTTTCTGAATGAGGAATAATAGTTATACTTATGACTATTGTTATAAAGATAAGACTTGAAATGTAGTAAGGAATTATATGTGTCTAGCAAAATGGTGGTAAGACGTCACTAACCATAGGAAGCTGGCTAAGTCTTCACTACCAGCATGATGTCGCGCCTGGTGAATGTACCGTAAGTCTATTTAGACAGCTGTTTATTGACACCTTTATGCATATCTGGTATTTGTCATGTAGGACTGTTTGTTTCTATCTCTTGGCAGTTTGTATAGCTTTTTTTGGAGCCATGAAAGTAATACTGGAGGGAACATGCTTTCAGGTCAGATTAGCATGAGTTGTCTGAGTCTTGTATCCCATGTGTGCAGTATCTTCAGCAGTAGGCCCAACCCTCGAGAGGAAACCAAGTGCTTCATTGGTAATCTACACTGCTTTGGAAGTCACTTGGACCATCTTGACCAGCTCTTCAAAAGGAGGTTTCTTGTGCCTAGTAGAAGGGTTTTGGTTAGTTTGTGGTTTCGGGGGGAACATTGTCAGCCCAAGTGGCTGAACTTCCTCCTATACATGTATACAAGTATATTACACATATATGTATGTACTGTATCTCATTTTAGGTAAATATAAAATAATGTGATTCCTTGAAGCTTAATCAAGGAACATTGGCATTATTTGTCCCTCAACCCTCATTCTCCATTTGGATTGACCTCCCTCCCTCCTCCCCAGTTGGAGTCCCTTCCCTGTTGTTCCATTTCTTACTGCTTACCACCTGTACCCTGCTTTCTCTATCAAGGGCCTCCCCTGCCTGAGGTCTCTTTATACTCTTCTGTGTCTGTGCTTACTACATATTTATACAAGTTGTGTACTCAGATCTGAGGAGCTGAGGCTAGGAATTACTGACAAGAGAGAACATGTGGCATTTGTCTTTCTGGGTCTGGGTTACCCCATTTCTAGTATTTTATGCATAGAAACTTGTGGGACAGGTGGTGCTGTTAATTATTTCATTTCTTTCCACAGGCAGCAAAACTAAGCCTTATAAGTTTATATGTAATTATACCAAAGCACTAAGTCATTTGGTTTTAAATCTCAAATTTAGTTGTATTCATTAAACCCAGCAGTCACACACACACGTACCCCATGCTGATACTTAAGTTGTATCATCCTATGTGATTGTTCTTGGCATATTGGGCATATTAATTTTAGCATGCAGTCAGACAGTGACTGTTTACTAATGTCCCTGCTTAGGTTTTTCCTACTCACTGCACAGGCTTTTTAAGCTGAAACTGTAAGTACACTTGCCCAATCCATAGAAAGAACTTTTTCTCTGGAGAATAGTAAGCAAACTTCTCTACAGGAGTGGCGGCCTGTCCCAGGCATGCCATGGAATTTGTTCAGTATTTATTTTAGTGGGTCCTGCTGAGCCCCTGCTGTGTGCCTGGCTGAGGAAGGTGCTATGGACACTTTCCTAACATTGTACCATTGGCATCTAACACACCATATATGCAACTGGCAAAGTGAGCAGGCATGTTAAATGCTCAGTTCAGACTGGACTGAACTCATTGCTTAAAATCTTCAGAAGGAAGGAAGGAGAGAGGAAAGGAGGAAGGAAGAAAGGAAGATAAGGAAGGAAGGAAGGAAGGAAGGAAGGAAGGAAGGAAGGAAGGAAGGAAGGAAGGAAGGAAGGAAGGAAGGAAAAGATTTCTTAAGGACAGAAAGTTAACTTTTCTTTTTCTGTTGGGTTGTGTGTGTGTTTGTATGTGTTGATGTCAGGGCATACTTTGGCTCTCTTCTGTTATCCTCCACCATATTTTTTGAGACAGGGTCTCTTTTTGAACCTGGAGCTTACCATTTTGGCTAGGCTAACTGGCCCATGACTGCTGGGAGAGCAGCCTGCTCTCCACAACCCTAGCATTGACATTACAACCACATGCTGCCACACCTACTGGGGATCCAGACTCAATTCCTCAGGCTTACATGGCACGCTCTTCCCTATCTCTCCAGCCCCCTAACTAGCTTTATTGTTTTCTTTGATATAATTGGGGTTTTAAGATTTGAGAATATTTATGGCAACCATGAAGAAGAGACTAGGATGAATTTCACAGATGCCACGTGGTATTTGATTAGCCCTCATTTCTTTTCAGGGGTGAAGGCCTGTCTGCACAGTAAAGTACGTGAACAGGAGGAAAAGTACGAAGTTCCTGGAGGTCCACAGAGGAGCAGGCTCAACAGAGAGCAGCTGGTATTTTTCTTTTACATACTTCTGCTTGTTCTCATGGCTTCAGATCATTAACACCGTCGGAAAAACTTTGCCCTTTCAGCTAGTACAGGCAACTGATTAAAATTTTAATTGTGCTTATTTCAAGCACTTGATTCTGAATGATCATGATGTGCAGTAAAATCCAGAAGGTAATAATTTCACACTGTTAATGGATTTTTGGCATCTTGAACATTCCCATAAAGCTTTCAGAATCTGAGGTAAGTCTTAGATATAGGAAGTATCTTGAAAGAAGACTTACAGCTGCTGCTCAGATTTAGTTACCATATGTTTTTATTGCCACATACTGCAGTTTTAATGGGCAATATTCCATTATTGTGTTGATATGTATGTATGTATGCATATATGTATGTATGTATAGTAGAAATGACAAAGACGTTTTCTAATTGGAACTGTAGACATGACCTCATAATCTGACCCCATAATGCTGGCAATGGATCTCTAGAACTAAGGCCACACTCTTACCATGGGTGCCCAGGAGACCTTCAGTAGCATGTAGGGACCTGAATGCAGAGGAACATAACTGAACTTTATATGGGGAAAATGCTGCCAGTCTTACGTCACTAAAGCTTACTTTTGATATCGTAGAGCCTGTGAGATTTAAATCCTACCTATGTAGACAACCATCCTGATGGAGGAAATTGAAGAGTTTTGTTTTTGTTTTTAATTTTTGGACAGGGTCTCACTATATAGTACAGACTGACCTTAAACTTGCTGTACTCTTTCTTGGCTTCCTTAAAGCTAGAATTATAGGTGTATACTGCTATGCCTACCTACAGGTTGTTTGTTTTGGGTTTTGTTTTATTTTCATTGCAAAACACATCTGAAATGTTAGGAAAGTAAAAAGGAATCAGGCAGCAGCTGAATATTAGATGAAAAAAATCATAAATAAGAAACTTGTATTTGCTAGAGAGATGGCTCAGTTAAGACCTCTGGCTGTTCTTACAGAGGACCTGGACTCAATTCCTGGTACCCACTTAGCAGTTCACAACTGTCTATAACTCCATTTCCAGGGGATCTGAAGCCCTCATACAGACATACGTGTAAGCAAAGCACCACTGCACATAAAATAAGAATAAATAGATCATTAAATTGGAAAGAAAAGAAACTCTTAGTTTCAAATGTATGCTTCCTGATCCAGGTAGTGTGATTGAAGTACTGTCTTTGCCAGCACCTCATTAGGACGCTTCTTACTGACTCATGACTATTGTTTTTTAATGTCTTTTATTCATATATAGTGTTTTTAAAATATTTTGTTCTGCTTCTAACAGTTGTTTTCTTGATATTTCAGTTGCCAAAGCTGTTTGATGGATGCTACTTCTTTTTGGGGGGAAACTTCAAACATCATCCAAAGGACGACCTCCTTAAGCTCATTGCTGCAGCAGGAGGCAAGGTGCTTAGTAGAAAGCCCAAGCCAGACAGTGATGTGACTCAGACCATCAACACAGTAGCGTACCATGCCAGCCCTGATTCTGACCAGCGCTTCTGCACACAGTACATCGTCTATGAAGATCTGTTTAATTGTCGCCCAGAAAGAGTTCGGAAGGGCAAAGTCTGGATGGCTCCTTCCACCTGGCTTATCAGCTGTGTAATGGCCTTTGAACTACTTCCCCTTGACAGCTGAGTGTCATATTGTGAACATTTTAAGTTGAACATACATGGTTTATGAGAACCCAGCAATTGTAATGTGTTTGATCATTCATGTTTTTATCAATAGGTAGAACCATTTATACCCCCCCCTTAGAATTGCAAAATAAAACAACTGATGCTAGGTTAGGAATTCATTTAGATGCCAGTATTGCTTTTAAGATTCTTTTGTTCTCTTGAGGTTGTAGCTATAACTCAGTGGTAGAGTCTTCATGAACCATGCATGAGGCATGAGGTTCCAGCCTGGAAACTGCAAGGAAGTTTTCATTTTACTACTGGCCTGTGATTTTTGATTGATCATGTCTTTCAGTTTTATCAGTATGTATCAAAAATTAATGAGTGAGATGGCATCAGAACTACTTGTTAATATATAAGTGGTCTATTATTAATTTAGCATTCTTTAGTAAACAGTATCATCTGATGATCTATTCTGCCTCAGTTATAATGACGATAGAGCATCTATCAAAGTGTGCCACTAGAAAGTTCTATTTGCAGTTGTCTTTTTGTTATACTGTGTTTTAGTTTCTTATATTTTCTTGGTCTTCATTCATGTTTATTCATTTTTAAAATCTGTGTATGTATTAAGAAATCATGATTTGAACCATTGGATGTTAGTGACAAAATCATCAGTATGCTGTGTGTGTGCTTTTATTGGGCACATTTGCTTTCTGTCTACTGTGCGTATGTACAGACCTCTATTTTCTGTAACTTATTTTATTAGTGTTACTAATCTTGCCAGTTTAGAAAACTATCAAACATTAATTCACTAGATTAGAAGCAATCTGTTTGTAGTAAATCTTTCTGGGCATTACTAAAGTAAGCCTCTATAAAGATTAATCCCTTCCACCTTCCTTTTTTCTTTCTTCTTTTCCTCCCTTTCTCCTTCCCTTTTATTTATGATACTGGGTATGGAAGTCAAGATCTTGTGCATGCTAAGTAGTTACCTACCACCAAACTATATCCTCAGCCCAGGTTTAATCAATCTCTCAGAGAGAGGGAGGAGGAGGAGGAAGAGAAGGAGGAGAAAGGAAGAAGAAGAGATATGAGGGGTTGGAATGGGAGCCTTGCACTTGCTTGATAACTGAGCTATACTCCCAACCCTGTTTTTATTTTTAGACTGTTTTATTGAGTTATCCAGGATGGTCTTGAACTCACTCAGTTTTAATTTCTTTATGATTTTTTTAGGTTGATAAGTAGGCAAAAGTTGGAGATGGGTTGATTTATAATATTTTTACTATATCCTGCACATGGGCCATAACAGTAAATAATAGGGAAGTATGAGTGAGAAGAACTTCTTCTCAGTATGGAAACAACCAAGACAGAGAAGTAGGAGGGCACTGTGTGCACGTGCACACACTGGCTGCTTAGCCTGTCTATCCTGCGTGTCCTCATTGTGAATGGACAGGATCTATATTCAGCTTCACTGAGTAGGATTAAGGTACTGTGAAGATAGTGTCCCCATAGGGTGGCTTTTCAATACGCCAAGGGGGCTGCTTCAGGGAGGTGAGAACTGAGTACATGGAGGAGACATCTTTACTGAACTTGGAGTTAAATCAGACAGCTGAGCCTCCTATTCCCACTCAGTGCCTAGGGATGACTCATTAAATGTTGCCTGCAAAGACTTGTGCCCTGTTGTTTGCTGTTGTAGCTGCTCGTCCTGTTTTGAATGCCATCCTTCTAGCTCCTCTATTGCTTTTTCTTTCCACACTGTCTTGCTTCCGAGAATTGGCTCAAGGGCTTCCAAGTGCTCCATTTGCTCCTCTCTCCATTTACGGATACTTTCAGTTTCCGATGGCAGTGGATCCACTTCTGAAATAGCTGCACAGCGGTCTGTCAGACCATTACTCTCCCGGTCATAGTCACCTTCGTGACTCTAGCAACAGCATCTAGAGTTGGTATATTTTGAGCTTTTATTACCTTACCTTGTACTTCCTTTTGTATAAATACTTAAAATTTTTATTTTCCCTTAATATATTTAAACTCATTTCACATAAATCATTAAAATTATTTGTGCATGTATCTGTGTCTTTTGTAAAAATGTCTTACTTCCATATTGACTCCTGAAGAAGTCTTCCAGCTGTGTTTTTTGTGTGGTTTCATAAAGCACAAGGTGCCTGTATTACTTTTCTCATTGCTCTTCTCCCACATAACTTGTGAGAGAAGATTATTCTGCCTTTTGGTTCTGGATACTGTCCATCCTGGTGAGGAAATCTGGGCAGCAAGAATTTTAACCAGCTGGCACATCCATTGGTAGGAAGCAGGAACAGCAATGTGAATGCTGGTGCTCAGTGCGTTCTCTCTCTCTCTCTCTCTCTCTCTCTCTCTCTCTCTCTCTCTCTCTTCCTCCCTCCTTTCTTTCCCCCTCACTCTTCCTCTTATCCAGTTGAAGCCCTCACCCCATAGAATGATGCCATGCCACCCATATTCAAGAAAGGCTTTTCCACTGCACACAACCTAATTTAGACAGTTCCTCACAGACATGCCCAGTGGCTTTTCTACTAGATGATTCTGATTCTGTCAGACTGACAGTGTTAACCATCACAGTGCCTTTTGGTGCTGGGAAAAGCTGAGATATTTCTGTTTGAATGGTGATGTGGGAGAATTGAAGTCACTGGGTTATTCTGACTTGGCCAGGCTTAAGATGCAGCCCATGGAGATTTTGAAGCCAGACTGTCTGGTTTACAGTTTGTTTTCTAGTTCGCCTACCTGAGCTCCAAGGTGCAGACTTGGAGGTATACTTTCCTTTTCATGAATCTGAGCATATAGCAATTCAGGACCACCCTCCAGGACCACTGTTAGTTGATGGCTCAGAGATACCACTAAATGCAGCTTAGGAAAAGGTAGCTTAACTTGTCACAGACTGGAGTAAACTAGCTATTCTGTCTTTCCCAGTTTGACTGCTGGCAGTCCTATATTTTACTGGAATAAATTTTCACACGAAGAACCTGGCATGCCTGGTTAATTTCTTGTCTCAACTTTTCTTTATCCCATCCGCTTTGACAACTATTTCCATCTATATTATTTTCTACCCATTCCGATAAAGTTCTGTTGATCTTTCATCCTAAATGTGAGCATTGTTGATATCCAAACTGCTTAGGCTTCTACGCTGCAGTGATAGACCATAGGAAGGCCTGCCTTATCCGTTTTGGGCATGTTGCCACAAACAAATTGGATAACTCCACTTCATACATCCATTAAAGAAAAGAAACTGAAGAGGGACTTGTTTCTAACTTTAGTTCATATTTTGTGAGACACATTGAATGGGTGTTGGGAGGGATGACTATTCATTTGCCTGCTGGCTAAAGTGATGTAACCTAGATGGTTTCATGTGAGTAGAATCTGAGTTTAACTTAGCTTGAGTTTATCAGAAACTGTTCATACGGTTAGATAATTACTGTTGAAATTTTGAAAAGAAAAATAAAAGGGGGATTGGGGTAGATAGATGGCTCATGGGTTAAGAGCCCTTGGCTGCTCTTGCATAGGACCTGGGAACAATTCCCAGTACACACACGGAAGTTTACAGCGGCCTGTGACTGCAGTTTCACAGGAGCCGATACCTTCTGGCCTCCACAGGCACCAGACACACTACACTCATGTGGTACACAGACATACGTTCAGGTAAACATCTGTAAAAATAAATACCTTTTAAAATTTAAGGAAAAAATTGTCCCATATCTAGGATTCATAAACTAACTTTTATGTGACTTTATGGTGCTAAAAATAACCTGTTGGACGGGCTATGTACATAGTCTACTCGTCACAGTCCTGGCTACTCTACTGGAATTCTTTTTGGATTTGGGAATACAGAGTTAGCCCATTCTTTGGCAGTAACAATTGCTACACCTACTCTTCTCTCTTCTTTAAGCATCCATATGCTCTGGCCTAGTACCTCTGGGGGTTTGTCCCAGGAACCCTGTTATCTGAAATCTACAGGTGGTTAAATGCATTATAGAAGATGACATAGTGATGTAATGTTTATTGTGTAAGCTCCTGTATACTGTACACTATCTTCAGACTAGCTACCATGCCAATACAGTGCAAGTACTATGAAAATGCTATTTAGGGAATGATGGCAGGAGGGAAGAAAAAGCATGAATAGAACAGATGGAATATTTTTTCTAAGTGTTTTTATCTGTTCAGATAAAAATGGAACTCAAAAATGGAAAACTGACAATAGCTTCATAATTACAGGATTAATCTTGTATACAGATTTATTTCCTGTATTACCACATATATGATTTCAAGTGGTTACAACTCCCTGCCAATAGGCCGTATCAGTATTTAATCTGGTCTCTTACTGGCTGTCTGGACTGTTTCTTTACAAATTAGTTAGAAACAAGTTTTGTAGCCAGTTTTTATGGAGAAAGTATTTTCCATATGTCAGTAAGTCAGTGTCTGCCATCTTTACAGAGCACACTACACATCGTTTAAATTTAAACTAGCTCCTGAAGTTAGGCTTAAAATATCAAAATTAGAAAATGAACCTGTTTAATTTCTATAATATTACTAGGTAATTAGATTTGGGGTGTTCAAGACATTACAGCTTTTCCAGGTTATAGACGTAGGCGTGGGTTCAACCTTTTAGTAGTAATTTGAGATTACCTTGCTTGTATAGAATTTGGGTTGAAGTACAGGCATGAGAATACCATAGGGTTGCCCTAAGTCATGCCACTCACTAGGGGCAGGGTCTTCACAGCTGTCTATTAAAGCAGCATTTGCTGTAAGAGGCTGTAGCCTGCCATATACTCCTGTGGACTTACTGGGCTGGGACAATGAGATGGCATTCTGTATTTGCTATAGCCACCTCTTTACCTCAGCAGACATTAATCACCATGCTTTGGTTTTGAGACCAAACTGATCCTAACAGCTCTCAACTCTTCCTTTATACATCTGCAGCTAATTGGTCGAATTGGTTTATTGTGGGAGGGTCCACCTGTATTTCTGTGCTTTGATTGGTTAAATAAAGACCTGCCTGGCTTATAGTTAGGTCAACCCTTAGGTGGGCGGAATAGACAGAACGGAAGTTCTGGGAGGAAAAGAAGGAAGGGGCAGACGCCACGAGCCACCATCGCAGATGGATGCAGGTTAGACCTTTCCAGTACGTCACCACGTGGTGACTTACAGACTTTTATAATGGGTTAGTTTAATTATGAGAGCTAGCCAAGAAAAGGCTAGTGATAATAAGCCGGGCAGAGTTTAAATGAATCCAGTTTGTCATGTGGTTATTTCGGGTGCAGGCGGCCAGCCGCTGAGCTGGCCAGCGGCTGGGGGCTTGGGAGCTGGTGGCTGGGGAACACAACACACACCTCTCCGCCTATTTACAACAGTTTATTAGCTGAAACTTGTTGGCGGAGGTTTCTGTCCTGTCTGGTCCCACAATAAATACACAGAAACTATATTATTTGCAATACTGTTTGGCCAATAGCTTAAGTGCATTTTTAAGTAGCTCTTATATACTAAACTAGCCCATTTTTATTAATCTGTGTATCGCCACAGATGGCTGTGGCTTACTGGCAAGGTTCTGGTGCATCTGTGGCAGCTACATGGCTTCTCCCTGACTTCACCTATTTTCTCTATATATCCCTTTCAGCCTGGCTTTACTCTGTTAAGCCACTGACCAAAAGCAACGTCTTTATAAACCAACATCAGTAAAGCATACTCACAGCATACATCACCTCCCCTTTTTCTGTCTAAATAAAAAAGGAAGGTTTCAACTTTAACATAGCAAGATTACATATAACAAAACAGGTATCAAGCAAGAATTATAGTTACAATATTTATATCTACTTTATGTTTTATCATTACTAAGGAAAACTATAGTAACTATTCTTCAACTCCATCAAAGACCCAGAAGGATATAATACTACCTAAGTTAACGGGAAGTACATTGTAAGCAACTTTCAAAACTCTAAAATTGACAGAGACATCTTGCTGCCTGGACAGTCACCCAAAGTTCTTCTGTAATATTGGGACATCTAACCTTCAGCCTACAGGCCCATAGTATCTGGTAGACTTTTCCATGAAGCAGGAAATTTCAAAGACAGTTCCACTTATATTGGCAGTTTGTCAGTCACTTTCTTCTGTGTGCTGCAGAATGTCTGGTAGACTCTTTCATGAAGCAGGAACCCCAAAGGACCTTCTTTAGGCAACTTCATCAGTCACTTTTCTATGGGCCCTGCAAATCCAGTTAAGCAGTTCAGGCAAGAGCAGTTTCATGCCCAAATGGCTAACAAATTCCATGAGGAGCCTCTTTGATGCCCATCTTCCTCTTGAAGTAATTGGTGCTGCCAGGAACAGATGTGCCTCACTGTCATCAAAAGTCTAAGTTCTTAAAACAATTTAAATGCCATATTCTGTTAATCTTTCAGAGGTTTGAAGAATAACTATCCATCTGAAATATATTTCTGTACATCTAGAAAACCTAACATGACTACAAGCTTGACTATTATAGATGTATTAACCTGTATAATTTCTTAATTATACATTACATTTTTAAATGAGCTGTACAAACA
>JAQHUG010000102.1:5670112-5683252 GCA_028555095.1 Dicrostonyx torquatus | reverse complement strand
CACACACACACACACACACACACACACACACGCACATGCTTTTTCTGAAACAGGGTCTGTCTATATAGTCTTGCTTGGCCTGGACCTCACAGAGTTCCTGCCTCTATTTTAGAATTAAATGTTTAGAGATGAAAGGCCTGTGCCTTTATGCCTGTCCCTAAATTTTTGTGACAAGGTCTCTTGTTGAACCTGGAACTTGCCAATTTGTCTAGACTGACTGGCCAGTAAAACCAAAGGATTCTCCTGCCTCTATATCCCCAGTGCTGAGATCACAGGCAGCCACTGCCACGTCTGTCTTTTATGTATGTGTTGCCAGTCAGACTTAGGACCTCATTCTGATACCACAAGCACTTTAGTGATCAAGCTGTCTGCCCATCCCAAAGTGTCTTGCTTCCCTGATTTTTTCTTATTAATAGACATATATTGTAGAAACACTTTGAATTTTCTGCAGTATCATTATTAGCAAATCATACTACCCACAAACACCTCACAAAACCCAAAGCTGTCTACCAAAGTTTACACCAATGAGGGTAATAAGAAAATAAACATTGTAACTGAAATGGTTTATTCCTTTGGATTTTTTCCCTTATATTTTTGCTGTTTCTCTCCTAAGTTTTGATGTCCATAAATTTTACCATATTCATTGCTCTCTTCCCCCCAGTTCATGAATAATGGTCTTGAAATGGTCACCTGTCGTTATTTTGGCAAAGTAAGATGACCCACATGAAAATGGTTACATTCTTCCATTACTATAGGAAGCATTTGACATGCTATCCATTATAAATTCAGGGCTTATTCCAACTAAGTTAGAAAACAAAACAAGACAAAAAGATAAGATAAAACAAAAGTCCAAACAGCCATAGTGAATAGATGTGCATGCTGAAGGCAGGCCAGGTTCTCAACTACTAAGAGAAATGGGGAAAAGTTTTGGCATCACTGGTCTAATGTCTGATATTTTGGATGCAGATAGCCTTCTAGAAGCTCAGTAGGCCAAAATGCAAGCTTGCAATAATCATAATGTTATTGTCAGAATATTCACAAGCTGTGTTGCAAGTATTCCATAGACACAGGTTAAATCAGCAATATCTTCATTACAAACCATGGACTGTTTTTGCAATATACAAAGAATTATGGGTTGATTATCTTAAGATTGTGATTTCTCATACTTCCATATGATTTCATGGTAGTAAGTAGTTTCTTGAGAGATTATTTACATTCTTAAGTAAGGAAAAACTTAGATACAGATTTTCTTTATCCCAAACCTTGTAATATACTTTGCTTCATAGAATATAGAGAATATTTCCATGAACCATTCCTCATAATCACATACTCGATAGTATAAGAGAATCATGAGTTACAATCATGTTCAATCTTTGTATTAGATTTTCAGTCGTGCATAGATTCCTGATCATCTTTACTAATTACGAGGGACTTTAAATGGCATAGCCTGTTAAGTTCACAGAGTAAACACCTAAGAAAGACCCCAAAGCTGTCTATAGTCTGAGGTTTTGTTGTTTTCAATGTGGTAAAAATATTTGAACTCCAAATTTGGCTCTGAACTTATAAACCTTCAAAATCTACACAATGGTACAGGAAATGTGTTTTGAAAAGTAGTCAGAAATCAAAGGTCAATTCAATATGACTAACAAAATGAGAGATTACCAAAAGTGGTTTGCTTTTTCTTGCTTTTTTTTATTGAAGGAAAACATTTTATCTGTAAATGTCAGTCCCTTCAAATGTTCAAAATAATTTCCAAAAGCATAAATGTTTTATTGAAATTTTCACACTGCTTATTCAAAAGTCTTCATTCTTTGTACCTCACTTACTTTTGACATTATAAATGTATATGTCTTGAAGAGCATCATGCATTTCAATAGATATTTACATAATGACTGGGTCTGGTATTAGTCAAGGCAGTGTGAATCCAAAGCTGATTCAAGAGGAGATATTGGTATTTCCTGATGATTTAATAAGCCTAAACATGACTATTTTAAAATGACAACAAATATTATAAGTCAAAGTTAGAAGAAACCAAATCATATTTTAATCTAACATTGCAGTGTATGCATCAGATGTTATTATACAGGAACGCTGTGTCTGAAATGGACCACCTTTTATGAATATGAATCTTGACAAACTCAGCCGCATGGTTCTACATGTGTCAGCTGGGGTGGTAAACGTCTGTAATCTTGACTGTGCTGTGCCATCCAGCAGAGTCCAGTCCCTTGGCCAACAGTGGGCTGTGCACCCTCCTGGTATCTTAATTCTTCCCTACATGGCCTCTGATACTGGATTCGACTTCCACAAATATGGCAGCTAGGTTCCAAAAAGACCTGTTTCAACTAGTGAAGGAAGAAACTATAAATTTCAGGCTTAGGCTTGGAGATCACATAGCATTGCCTGTGTTGCAAAGTCAGATAGGTTGTTAAGAGATAAAATAGAGTTTTGTCTGAACAGAAGGAAAGACACAAAAATTTACAGCAATTGTCACCTGGGTGCAGGGAGGAGATGCTCCGTGTCTGGTGTGAAATTGTCACAGTCTCCTGCAAATTGAGTCAGATTGTGCTAGTACCCATGACTTGCCTTTTCATACCAACATCCCTCATTGCATAATGTTTAAACCAAATCTTTTGATCTGTCACACAGTTTTGAAATAAAATATATAGGTAAAAAGGCTGCCAAACAATTACCATCCTCACATAGAAATAAAAGAAAAAACTTAAAATTTGAAGTGTCAGCAGACAGTACATAAGTGTTGTTTGTGCTCATTGCTTTCCTGGATTTGGTGGATAACAGAAGCTTGAAGATTGTGGCACATACAGGCTGTAGAGATTTCTAGATGCTGCCTCTTATTCCTCTTCTTTTCTTCCTCAGTGGAAATATATAAGCTTGTAACTGAGCTAGCCTACTCTACTCCCCAGTGTCTGCAGTAATGAGTGGTGTGAGTGCCACTGATTGACCATAGGAGTATGGAGGAACCTTTCTTCCCCTCTTCCCTTATGTTCTTCTTCAAAGACATTTCGTAGTAGGAAAGAATGCTGGGCAGAAGTCACAAGTCTGAGTGTAAGTCACCATTGCCATCTGCAATCATATTACTAGTGTCTCCTAATGTGCTTGCTTATGAATGAATGACGTGTATGCTAGAGCTTTCATAACAGAGTACCCAGAGTTAGTATACACATCAAAATTCTGTTTCCTCATAATTCCTGAGGGTAAAAGTCTGAGATCAGAGTGTTGTAAAGGTTGCTTTCTTCCAGAATCTCCTCCATGATGTCATCTTCAACACTATCACATGGCCTTCCCTTTGTATACCTCTGTCCTAACTTATAAGAACAAATGCCACATCATCTCCTGTAAGTAAACCTAAAAAAGTACATCAGCATGAAAGAAAGACTAGCTGAGGAGTGTCTGAAAAAGAACAAGAGAAGGCACATTTGATGAAGGCATGTTACATATATGTATGAAAATGTCTCAAAATGAAACCTATTATTTTGTGTAATATATTTGTGAATTGTGTCTTAAACTAAAGAACACCTATAACAGTGGAATAGGACCCATCCTAATGACTACATTTTAACATATTGTATTTCCCCCAAGCATCAATGTTTTCTACTTAATTTTTTGGGGTAGTAAACAAAAAGTGAGTTATTTTTAGGCATATAAATTTATATGTTATCCATTTAAAAATGTTTAAAGATGCTATTTCCAAATAAGAATCACATTCTCAGGTGGCTTTTAATATTTGAAATTTATTGATATGGGAAAGACACAATAAAGCCCACAATAGCTTATGAATAGAAATTTCTTGATTATATTGCAGCTGAAATCAATCTTGAATTCTATATAACTCCTCATTCAAATAGATCAGTGGGGGTGTGGCTATATGTAGGAGGAGCTAAGATACTTCTCTGTAAGAAGATACTTAACAGGGCTGTCGAGATGGTGTTGGCTCAATGAGTACCTGCTGTCAAGTCAGATGTCTCACATTCTTCGATCCCTGGATTCCTACATTGTGGTAGGAGAGAACCAACTCCTGAAGCTGTCCTCTGACTACAGTGGCATTCCATGACTCATACATAAATGCATGCACACTCTAAATGTAACAAGTTTAACTTAAAGATGATGAAGAAGATGAAGATGATGAAAATATTAGTAGTTTAGTGAGAATCATGGAGATTCTGACTGTTAAGGAGCCAGAGCTGAATTCAAAGTTGGATCTTAGAAGAGATGGAAAATATTCACTTGGAATGACTTTGTCACTGCAGAGAAGCATAGATCACCTGCCCAAAATGGAGGTGAATCCATGCCTAGGGTTCGTCTCCCTTTCTTATGAATCCCCATGTTTAATATGATGATAAAGGAATAAAGCCAAAGACCTGTGGCATGTGGAAGGGGGGTTGACTTTAGCAGATGAGCATTTTAGTACATTTTCAGAAGAGATAAATCAGCTGAAATAATGTTGGTCAATGGAAGAAAATGGTGAGAGATGTAACTTGGAGTTTAAATAAAACAAGATTTAGTACAATAAAAAGTTGTTCAAGGGCTCCAGGTCTAAGACAATAAGCAAGAAAGTGAAGAAAAGCAGAAGACTATGTTTTAGGCTTGTTTATACTACCAAAAGGTTGACTCTCACCACACTGCTCCATTTCCCTCTTAGAGTCCACTCACTAATAGGCAGCTGATATTTTCCTCCATGGACAGAAGCAAAGGCACAGAGATCATTGCTAGCTTCCTTTAAGTGTGTGCATAATTATGATGACTGTGGAGCGTGTTGAGTACTGGCTTGCTGAATCTGATGCGTGATAATAATAGAAAGCTCTTCCAACACATGTGTGCAAGGAACCTGGTGTTAAAGCTCACCAACTCCCATTGACTCAATATCCGAGAGCACCAAAACTATGACAAAATACACCATTAGAGATGAAATGGAAATGAAGAGACTGACTGCAGATGAAATGGAGCCCATTTTGTATTCTCAAAGACCCTGAGGCATATGACATGAGCAGAAATTTATAATACTGGGGGAAAGTGCATACAAGTTAGTGTTCTTCAAATAAAGTAGAAAAGTTAAAAATAAGACAATCTCCATAAGGTAGACAAATACATGAAAATGAAGGCTAAACCCACTAGTCTAAATGTTTATAATCAGGATATCAACAACAGAGACAGAGAAAGTGTGCATAACTTGGGTGATGTATGCACGTGTGTATGTATATGCATAACTCTAAATTTAGATATTTAGGAGGACACTGAGGTTAGACTCTGGTCACTATAATTTTATAATCCTAGTACAATTGCTAAAGAAAGCTGTTGCTGCTTTGAAGGTTGCAAGGAAGTAAGTGTGAACTAGGTCAAGCACAGTCTCTCCGTGTTCATTTCAAAAGGTTTCTTTTGCAGCCCTCCACCGTACAACCTAAGACAAGCCGCATTCATGGGGTAACACACACAGCTTCCGTCTCGCCTGCGCCTGCAGAGTGAATAGAAGGGAGCCGGGGTCCTGCAGAGCACATGCTTTGATTTTCCC
This sequence comes from Dicrostonyx torquatus, assembly GCA_028555095.1. Lineage (NCBI taxonomy): Eukaryota > Metazoa > Chordata > Mammalia > Rodentia > Cricetidae > Dicrostonyx > Dicrostonyx torquatus. Next base: position 5,677,728 of record JAQHUG010000102.1, on the reverse strand, counting down.
ACAAAGATCTCTGTGCTAAAGGACACGCTGAAGATGCTGAGCTCTGAGAAAAAGAATTTTCAAGAAAAGCGGAATGTTGTGAGGAGTTGGCCAGTGGCAAGAGGTGAGGGATTGAGTCTGCCTGGAACTGCACAAGCACGAACCCATTCCATGTACCTGGAACCTTTGACATGCTCATTGCGTTCTTGCTAAGGAATCAGGCCCTGTCAAATTTACAGAACTCCTCCTCAAATCACAAGTTTACTGCCTCGAACCATGACATGGCTGGAAGGAAACAAGTCAAAAATCAATTTTTAAAAATGTTTTCAAGTAGTAAAAACATGAGAAGATTGTGAGAAGCTAATGGTTAACTGTGTAAATATTTAAAAACATATTTATGTATATTAGAATGCTAGATTCCAGATAACACTCACTGAAAAGTGCATATATATGCACACATATACATATACACATAAACAGCTGTATATGGATCAATAATAGCTAACAAGTAATATTATACAAAGAATAGCCAATGCTACTGAATACTGGGGTTTGAACTTTCTAAACATTTCACACGTCTACTCTTTAATCTCACAGTAATCGCATGGGGTCAAGTTTAAAAGATAAAAATGTTTTTTTATTAAAATTAATTTTAATAAAGGAAATACTTTATTAAAAGATTAAGTCTTTAAAGTTGGCTTCAGCGACAGAACAAGGACTTGACTCAATGACTTCTGCACCCAGCCTTTGGACCAGTCAACTCAGAAGCTATAAGCCAATATAAACGGCTGATAGAAATGGAGAGCCTGAGCACATGCCAACGAGATGCTGGGGAACTCAACAGTTGTGACACAAAGATGAGAAGAGAAAGTTAGCAAGGTTAGATAATGGAGACAATAATCAGAATTACAAATATATTGGGAGTCCTAGTTATTATTCTATTGCTGTGAAAAGACACCATAACCAAGGCAAGTCTTACAAAAAAAGCATTTCATTGACTTGGTTACAGTTTTAGAGCATTAGTCCATAATCATCATGGCAGGAAGTGGGTAGGCAGGATGCTGGAGAAAGAGCTGAGAGCTCTGATGTGATCCTGTTGCAACAGGTAGAGGAGCGGGGACAGTGACTAGGACTAGTGTGAGCTTTGGAAACCTCAAAGGCCACAGTGACACCTTCTCCAACAAGGTCACATCTAATCCTTCCTAAACAACTCCACCAACTGGGGACCAACCATTTAAGTATATGAGCCAATGAAGGTCATTTTCATTCAAACCATCACACTGGGGAATGGCATGAGGGGAAATGGAGACAGAAATTTATCAGGATACTGCAGAATTTAACAGGGGAACTTCAGGATCTGAAAACATGGAAATAGTAACTCAGCTTAATAAAAACTGAAAGCAGTTACACAGAAAGACCATGAAGCACATTTCAAAATCCACCATTTGGAGGAATACTTTTATATAAAAATTAATGGAAGCCGGGCGGTGGTGGCACACGCCTTTAATCTCAACACTCGGGAGGCAGAGGCAGGCGGATCTCTGTGAGTTCGAGGCCAGCCTGGTCTGTAAGAGCTAGTTCCAGGAATGGCTCCAAAGCTGCAGAGAAACCCTGTCTCAAAAAAAAAATAAAATAAAAAATAAATAAAAAACAAATTAATGGAAAACTAAACTGCTAAGGGCTTTAAGAAAGTAGAGAAAGATTGTACAACAAGCATGACTTGGTTATTCCTGAAGTTTAGCAAAAACTTTCAGAACGTAGTTGTGCAGGTCTGTGCCTTTGCCCCTGAGGAAGTGAAGGGCGGTGGAAGGGTTACAGGCTGCGGCACTGCCAGAGCTAGGCACTAATGCCCAATTTCAGGCCCTTATTTGTCAGTTGCCTAACTCAAAATTCATTTTCCTGAGCCTCATAAGGAAAATGGAAACAAATTAGCACATGGTATTACAATAACTAATTAAAATAGCATTTGAAAAAGAAAACGGTACATGCACTAAATATTAGTTCTCTGTTGGAACTTTTCTCGTTCCGAAAGTGAATGCTTTAAGTTGTTGGACTGCGTGTATTTGTTTTGTTTTTCTTTCACTGTCCAGTCAGTATGGGGAAGGAGAAAAGTTCTGCTTTTGTTCCTGGCAATCAGGAAAGACTGAGGTGGTGAAAACATGGTAGAAATCTTGGCAAAAGACAAAGTGGACAAGGTTGTGTTGTGTCACAGATCTACCTCTTACTACAAACTAGTGGCCTTTTTCACTAGTTTCAGCATTTGTATTTCCTTTTTCTCACAAACTTTACATCAGCACTAGCTATGTCTCTGAATATCCACCAGTTCAAAGACGAAATCACAAATTGATGGCAATGACTTCACTAAACATGAAATGTTAATGTACTAAGACATACGGAATACAAATTTATCAAGCACTTAGAGGTTAGAGCTATAATTTCTTATGCATAAGAAAAGACAATGGTCCAGTACACTAACCATGTAGCTTTATAGAAATAAGTAGTAAAAAAAGCAAGCAGCCAAATACAAACAAACAGACAACAACCCAGTGGATATAAGTGAGAGAGGAAGTACAGCCACGACTAAGAAACACAAGGAAGAGAAAAATGGACTCTTTGAAAGGAGTTACAAAATAGGCACTTGCTGTGGCTGACTAAGAAGAGACTAATATTATCAAAATTAGGAATGAACATAAAGACATTACTAATGAAGATACAAAAAGATGAGATGCTAAATGAACAGTATGACAATTACTGACAGAAGTTTCCTAATGTAGATGTACACATTCCTAGGATGACATAAACCTGAGAAACCAATTCAAGAGGAAGTTTAAAATCTGAGTAGAGTCTGGGGTCATGGCTCAACCTTTAATCCCAGCACTTGAGAGGCAGAGGCTTGTGGGTCACTATAAGTTCAAGGGAAGCCTGGCTAACATAAGGAACCCTAATTCATAATTCAGATTCAGGTGTGGCTTTGGGCTCCTACTCATCATATAAAGACTAAGAAAGAAATAGGTTTGAAAGTTCAGGAATACATTGTTAGATTATAATAATGTTGGCAAGGGTGTGAGAATATAGTAAATTAACAGTCTTTTCAACAGAGTGCCGAGGCAACTGGATATCCACATGCCAAAGACTGAAGCAGAAGCAGGCACTTGCCTGTAGTCCCAGTACTTAGGATGTAGAGTGAAGGGAATTTCAGGTTAGAGGCCAGCCTTTATTCTACAGTGGCTTCCCCTACACTTCAAGCTGTACACATAGTAAGACTTTGTCTCAAATAAACCAAATTAAGTAGGATCCCTGCCTTGAGCCAAATATAAAAGTTAATTCAATATAGATCATAGACTTAACTCTAAGACCCAAACCTGTAAAATCTTCATAGAGGTGTAGTCAATCCCAGGAGTGTTGGGTAAGCAATGATTTTGTAGATATGATACTGACTCCATAATGGGTGGAAAAAAACAGATGAATTAGACATCATCAAAATTAGAAAGGTTTTACTTCAAAGGATGCTACGAACAAAGTAAAGACACCTTAAAGAAGGAAAAAAATACTTGGTATATTGTATCTGTTAGAGAATTTGCCTCCGTGACAGGTAAAGAACTTGTACAACTCAACAATAAAGAGACAACCCAAATAAAAATGTGTGAAGGCAATGAAGAGGTAGTTCTCCACGGAAGATAAACGTGTAACCTATCAGTATATGGATGGTGTTTGACATCACTGGTTACTAGGGAAACACAAAAGCATAACAAATGCCACTTCAGACCTGTAAAGATGCCCAGAATGTAAAAGTGACAGTAATAGTTATGAAGGCTGCGGAGAAATGAGAACACTTGTCCTCAGCTGCTGACAATGACAAATGCTACAACCACTATGGGGAAACAGCCTGGCAGTTCCTAAAATGACGAAGTGTAGTATTACCATACACTTGTCCAACTCTTGAGTATAAATCCAAGAGAAATGAAAGCTTATGCCTACATAAAACTTTTACATTAATATTTAAAATGACATTATTAATAATAGCGAAAACAAAACATAGTGTTCCATGCTGTGAAAACCATTCAGCCACAGAAAAGAATGAAGTTCTTGGATATACTGTGAAAGAGTAAGAACTTGAAAGCATCGTGTTAAGTGAAAGAAGCCATTTTCCCAGACCACTCAGAGCAGGACAGAGAGGAACTCCACAGTTCTCTTCATGGCATAGAAGGGAAACTCCATAGCAACTAAACAACTTCTTGCTCATTCCCAGAATCCTACTTTCTGGCTCTTAGAAACTCACATGAATGGAATCACACAGAGTTAGTCTTTCTGTGACTGGTCTATCTCAGCCCCCACCCACCTCCACCCAGGCATATCAGACATTCATCTCTGAGAGCCCTTAGTTCACATTCCTCCTGAAGAAGGAGAAGTCCAAAAACCATTCATTAGTCTAAGCACCATCTGCGATGCAGGGATTTCTCTGAGGATGTTACATCTAATGAAGATGATGTGAGATTCCCTTGATTGCATCCTGTGTCTATTGGCTCATCCAGAGCTTCATCATCAACTGACGTGTGGGAGCCCTGAGGCTCTCCCTCTCCCCACAGCTCCTGCCCCCCTTCTCAGGCAGCACTGTGTACCACCAGGCTCAAGAAACCCCAGAAATTAAGTTTTACGGTTATAATGAGATCAGCAAAGTGTGTAGTGGATCTGCATGAAAAATGAATTTTTGTATTCTGTTTCCTCTGTAATAACGTTTCATATTTTCATTAATGTGATCCACAGAGAGAATCAACGTAGTGACTCTGGGAGAAAAGTAATAATAAAAATTCTTAATATACACTGACCTTGGTCTCTAAATTGATGTTTTATGACTCAGAATTACTATATTGAACAGTTCTTTACAGGTATATATAAGCATATAAAATTGCATTTTTTCTTTTGAAGACACACACTAGCTTGCACTTAATAAGGCGGTAGTTGTTAAAAACGGTACCAAGTAACACATATGTGTGCAATGAAATAAGCTGTAAGCCCAAATACAGGCATTCGTTCTAACAAGAGTACTGGAGTTTTCAAAAGAGTTACCCTTCTGTGAAAAGTTAAGGTGGACCCAGAAATAGCTCCCACCAATTTTTTTTTTTTTGGATTGGAAGAAAAAAAGTTGAATTGTAATTAGTTTGTAAGGTAGAAGTTCTACATAGTTCAAAGCCTTCTCTCTGGAATGCAGTTCTTATTAATGTGCTGGTAATTCCTCGGGGATTACAAATCATTTAAATTCCTGTATGTTGCAATTTTAATTATTTTTTATTACTTAATTTTACCAAATGGGCAGATTTATAATAAGGAAGAAATTAAGTACAAAGAACATGTAAATAGGAAAATACATCTTACTTCTACATCACACTCATGGGACTATTTAAACATGTGTTAGGTCCTAGTTATTTTCCTTCCGTTTTGGGGGAAGTGCGGGTCAGCAAAATCTGTACAAATATGGTAATGTGAACATGATCCATCTGCATTTCATATTTTAAAACCAATGCAAGTATGTATTGAGAGGCACAAGTGTGGATAGAATAATGCATGCCTAGGAATACAAACACAGTACTCTTATATAGTATGAGTAAACCTTACACACGTTTAATATCTCTGGTGAGACACTTGTAGCGTTGGTCTTTAAGCAAATGATATCTCGTGTTGGTTGGATTCCCTAAGAAGGTAATTCACTGATCTCTACAAGGGAAAAGGAGTTATTAAAACAGATGCTATCTTAACTTGTCTCTGGTGGTTCGAGTAAGAATGGCCCTCACAGGCTCATAGATTCAAATGCTTGGTTATTAGGGGAAAGTGCTACTTGACAGGATTAGGAGCTGTGGCCTTGTGAGAGTAGGTGTGGCCTTTTTGGAGGAAGTAAGTCACTGGGGGTGGGTTTTGGAGTTTCCATCCAGTGTCTCCTTCTTCCTGCTGCTTGCTGAACTGGATGGAGCACTCTAGCTGGAAAGATCTCCAGCCCCTTGTCAACCTGCATGCCACCATGTCCCCTGCCGTGATGATAATGGAGTAAACCTCTGAGTGTCAGTCAGCACACATGAAATGCTGTCTTTTAGAAGAGTTGCCATGGTCATAGCATCTCTTTTCAGCAATAGAACCAAGACTCTGTGGAATGGGCTGTTTATACAGCATTGTTATGTCTGAGCTTTAAAAAAATTGTTCAGCACATAATTTCCTCCCCAAATACAAGAAACTTTTCAAAGCCTTGAGCTTCAGACAGTGTTAGCACATCCTGAAACCACACACTATTCAGGAGAAGCACATAAAACACAACATATGTCCGTTTATCAATAAATAGTAGAGGGAAACTTGTTTACATTTTCCCCGAGAATCAAATCTAGAAAGATGTGGTCAAAGTGCTCACATTCTCTAACAGGCATCTTTTCTTGCCTTCAGTTGACTGTGGTTTTCACGGCTTGACTGGCCTGTTTCCACTTGACCTCTCAGGCACACTCAAACGGAGTAAAATTTTATTGACAAAAAGTGCTTCTTATTAAATTATTTTAAAATTTATTTGCTTATCTGTGTGCACGCTCGTGTGTGTGTGTGCGTGCCATATGCCATGCGTGGAGGCACCCAAGGAGGCACTGGAGAAGAGGGCCCTGGGTTCCCGAGAGCTGAAGTCAGCAGCAGTTGTGCATTCCCTGATGCAGGTTCTGCGAATGGAATTCGGGTCCTGTGGAAGAGGAAGAATTCTTCTGGCCTTCTCTCCATCCCCTAAATTATTATTGCTGACCCGTGCCACAGTTTCAGGGTTCCCTTTTTTAAACACTAAGATAGCCTCGTGGCTTCTCTTGCCTTTGCTCCTTTGCCTCCGGAACATACTGCGTTACCATTTGACCTGCCACTACATGTGTGCTGGTTTTCATTGCTATAATCATAGTTGTTTCAATACTGAGTTGATAAAATTTAACTTGCGTAGTGATGCTTCATTTGTATTTTAGTAAATAAAGCTTGCCTGAAGTTCAGGGACTAAAACAGCCACACTGATCAGCCTTATAGACCAGGCAGTGGTGACGCATACCTTTAATCCCTGTGGTCATGCTAGTTTGCCACAGAAACCGGGTGGTAGTGGTGCACGCCTTTAATCCTAGCACTAGAGAGGAATACAAGACGGGAGGAGACAGCTCTCACACACAGTCTCATTCTGAGATTCTGGGAGGCAGAACTGCCATTTCAGACTGAGGTAGAGGTAAGAGCCAGTGGCTGACTATTTTGCTTTTCTGACCTTCAAGTTGAACCTCAGTTTCTGTCTCTGGGTTTTATTAATCAGCTACAAACTTGTCATTAAAATATCTGGAATATTCACCAAAACCTAGTTATTGCTGGTAGATGGCAGAGTTCCACTGTTTGACGGTCAGTCAGGATTGTGGACTTGTTTGGATTGAGGGATACCAAGGTTAGTCAGACACACTTCCAGCTGTAACCCCCTCTCCAGGGTTACCAGAGACAGTCAGACCAAGAGCAGTCTGACAATGAATGGCTTAATCCATTACAAACTTAGAATTTGAATAGACTACTGGGGGTGGGAGAACTGTGGATGGTGGGTATGGCTGTAAGCCACCCTTCACGGGGGTGGTGTCTTTGGAGCATTGTGTTGCCCTGCC
>JAQHUG010000102.1:5640747-5654868 GCA_028555095.1 Dicrostonyx torquatus | reverse complement strand
TAGACTCCCAAGGAGATGTGCTGGGGGAAGGATTTTGTGTATGATACGTCTATCACACAGATATATAGACCACATCTAGGAGATTCAACACTCAAGCTGAATGAACATAATACTTTGCTGCCTCAGTATTAGTCAACTACATTGAAAAACAGGAGTTTCTAGTTAGAACTACAGGCCAATGTTAAGTTAAAAGAGAAAACCCAAACCAACTTAAAAATGAGATTCAAATCCAGTATAATATAGCACATAAAGTTTTATATCCTCCAATGGATTTTAAGATCATGTGTCTATCTATGTATGTAAATATGATCATGAAGGGTATATTTCACATATGTCAACACAGGCGACTAGAAGTGAGGTAGGGGGCTGGGAGAAGAGAAAAAGATAAGAAAGGACCATGACATGAAAACAAGTGTATAAGCTATAGGCAGTGATCTCATTAGCTTGATTCTGTGCACCTGAGGTAGAAGAGAGGAATACATACAGAAAAGAGAGAGAGGGACAAGTGTGTGAGGGAAGCAGGGCCTTCTGGAGTTGGCTGGCCTGCCACCTGGACCAAATGACCTGCAGAATAAGTCACAGATTTCCCTTTGTTCTTTCACACAAGAATGCCATCACTTGATGCATAGAAAAGTTCCCTCCGGAAATGTTTTGATGACAACAGTTGGGATGGTGATGGCAATCAGACTTGGTAAAAACAACCTATAAAATAATGGAAAGCAGGAAATAATCCAGCACCCCCTTCTTAAAAGCCTCCCCCCAAATTGCACATATCTTTTCACTGCATTAAGAGAAAACTATTTGTTAGTTACATTTTCCCTTATAGCCATAGATAGATGCCTCTTTGCTTTAAACATCTTTTGGTGTAAATGTAAAAGTAATTGTGGGCAGGAAGCCAGGGAAGTTTCGCCACTTCCGTGCTGCGAGTCTTTCTTCGCTGCTGTTTACACCTGTCACAAGACACTGGAGTGCGAAGTCACACCTAGTCTATATTTTCTCCTAATGACTCTGATGTCATCTTGAATTTGGATGTCGGCTGACCTAAGTGCCCAAAATCTATTCTGATGAAAGGCCACTGGCAACTGCTGAGGGATGTGTGCCGACAGATTTCTAAGTCAGAAATGGACATGGAGAATCAATTGTTTGAGATTTAAAATGCAGCAAAATTTAGGAACTCAATCCCCTCCTCAAATTATAAATGGCATATCAAACTTCTGGTGATTTTTTTTAAAATGTCTACTGCTTGGGATCAAATACTAATCTAAGGAAATTATTCTAAAATAGAATATAGTGAGATTTCTGGGTATATTAAACTTATAGGATTATTGGAGGAAGAGGGCTTGCTTGTTTGTTTTGGCCACCCGGCTAGCTTACACCTGAAATAACCACACAGAAACTATTAATTAAAACACTGCCTGACCCATTAGCTCTAACTTCTTATTGGCTAACTCTTACATCTTAGTTTAACCCATCTTGATTAATCTGTGTATCACCACATGGCAGTGGCTTACGGGGAAAGATTCTAATCAGCATCCGTCTCAGGCGGAGGATCCCTGACTCTGCCCTTCTTCCTCCTAGCATTCAGTTCTGTTTTCACCACCTACCTAAGTTCTACCCTATCAAAAGACCAAGGCAGTTTCTTTATTCATCAACCAACAAAAGCAACACATAAACAGAAGGACCTCCTACACCATAGGATGATAATAAAGGGAAGTTAAAATTATTTGTGAAATTATCCCTTTAAGATTTGTTACACATAAAAACAGGATTATGAGGATTGAGTGGAGACACAAGAAACATTTAATGTGCCTCCTTCCTGCAGGATTCTTTTAGTGTATACCCTACTCTTGCCTCTGTCTTGAGCTTGTCTTTTGAAGCCATGGTGATGGTCAGTTTTCTTATTTTGTCAAATGATGGAAAACTGAATTCTACATGGGAAGAAAAATCACAAATCTCTCAGTTTGTTTGTGAAGGTAAGTTTTAATTAGCAGCTTGATGTAATTTAAAATTTCACCATGAAGTCAGATGGTACTGACTTCATGCACGCCTTTAATCCCAGCACCTGGAAGGCATAGACAGGGGGATCTCTGTGAGGTCAAGACCGACCTGGTCTACAAGAGTGAGTTCCAGGACAGGCTCCAAAGCTACAGAGAAACCCTATTTCTAAAAAACAAAAAACAAAACAAAACAAACAAATTCAGCATGGAAACGAATATCTAGGTGAGTTTGTGATGGATTATCCATATTTCACTGAGGCTAAAAGAGCATCCTAGGTGTAGGTGGTACCATTGCATGGGTTGAGGTCCTGGACCAGTGGAGGAGGAAGAACAAACTCAGCACCAGCTCTCTGCTTCCTTCTTGCAGATAGAATGTGACCAACTGCCTTAAGCCCTTGCTACCATACCTTCTCCTCCATGATGGGCTGTATTCAATTGTACTGTGAGCCAAATAATCCTTTTCTAAAATTTACTGTCAGGCATTTTGTCATAGCCAAGAGAATACTAATACACATTGTTTGAATCTTTGGAGTATGAAATAATCCTACAAATGCGTCTTTGGTTGTGCCTAAAGATTATATATCAGAAATGTTCATCCAGTTCCTCTGAAAATAAAATGGAGTGATGCTTTTTCTAGTAACTTCAACATATATGCAAACACAGATGCATGTAAAAACAGCTTATAACAGTTTATTTTATGTATATTTGTAGGTAGAAAACATGCACACATATAAGTAGCAGTTTGTAATTGTTAGACTTTCTTCATGCACTTGCAGGTATGAACGTGTACATACGTGCATGTATATACACCCTATGCATGTATATGCATGTGTTTTTATAATTCATAGGCACAAAATTTAACTATTGCAACTTTAACAACCCATGTGGCTTGTTAAAATCCTAAAATTTTGAATTCTATTTTGTAACATCTTATAGTTAGAGGAGGGGTAGGGATGGCTGCTTCAGATGGCTTGGGCCATGCTTCTCTGTGTGTATTATGTTGCTGCCTATTCAGTTTAGTGGGCCAATCTTCTAAAAGTGTCCTGGTTTGGTTGGTAAATGTGTCTCTGCTTTGGCCCCCTCCCCTTCAGTCTCCTACCATGTAGTATACTAAAAGCAAAACTAAAAACCCATTTTATGCCAAGTATAAAATTCATATTAACAAGAAGACATGAAAACAATGGCACAGCACAGTCTGAAATCTTGACAAGCAGCCTTGTCTTAGTCCTCACAGGCCTTCAGGCAGTTTCTTGTCTAAGGTCTTGTGACTCTTAAAGCATAAATAATTCTGAGTGCTCTCCTTAATAAAAAAAAACCAAGATGATGAACACAAACCTAGCAATAAAAATGAATATTCATCTAGCAAGAGCAAAGAAAGTACTGTAAGTCACACACCGTAGAGCTGACAGATGGCACCTGACAACAAACTCAGATGATGACATAGCACCCAGTCAGTGTTCTGATGTTTCTCTCAGCCTCCCTTTTTCTTTGGGTGCTTCTCATTCATCTCCCTATGGAATGACAAATTATGAATGACTTGCTACAATTTTACTTTGTCAGTAGTATCTAACTTATCAGTTTGCTTTCAGAAAGTTTTCTTGGTTATTCCATTTTTCAGATTTATTATTATTTTTATTTTGTGTGTATGAGTTACTTGCACATATGTATCTATTCTGAGAGTGTGTAGGGCCCACAGAGCCAGAAGAGGGCATTGAAACCTCTGGGGCTGGAGTTAGGCAAATTTGAGCCACGTTGTGAGTGCTGGGAATTGAACCTGGATCCTCTACAGCAGACTCAAGTGCTTTTAAACACTGAAGCCTCTCTCCAGCCCTCAGACATCCCATTTACAATGGAGGCTCCAAACATCACATGCCTTCATTGAGAAGCTACAGCTCTAGAGAGCTGTGTGTATTCATTTGTCTCTTCTGTTTCTGTTGCTGTTTTTATCATTAGATTTTCTAGATCTTATCAACGTCATGTCATTTATTATAAAATAATAGTACTTTTGATTATTTTATTTCTTCCTGTTGTAACTCCTAAATTATTGTCAATTATAATGTTATTATAAGCTTTATTTTTTAATAAGCTAAACTAATAGAAAATATAAGCGTTATATTATTCATATAATAGCTTTCCAGCTCTCTTCATTCTTGGGGTAAGTTTTGGTTTTCTTAGGGTAGTCTTTCGAATGAACTGGATGAACTTCACCCAGAATTTATCCATACACAAGCCACAGTGACACATCCGTGTGTGTCTCGCTCTGCTTTTGAAAGCCTTTATTTTCTCTTGGTTTTGGAAATATGTTTTTTTAGATATAAAGTTTCAGACTGATGTTTTAATTTTTAAACATATCATTATTCTTTATTGTCTCTGACTTGAATTATTTCTGATGAGAACTCACTATAGTTTTCATGTTGCTTCCATTGAACCTACTGTTGTTTTAGCATTGGCATTGATGATGTCACTGAGTACATAACCATTCTGAGCCTCTGGGGTTCGTATTTCTTATTAAATTTCAAAATTTAGGGTCAACACTCATGACTATCAGTATTTTATTTGCATGTATGTTCTAGGTGTTGACATTGCACAATAAGTAAATGTCTATTGTGTTCAGAATGTTTCAACTCTTTCTTCAGCTTAGATGGTTTCTTTTACCCTATCTTCACATCACTAGGATGTACAGTTTGGGAGAACTTGATATTCCTGATCCTGCACGTTTCACCTTGAGAACTCCTAATTAGTCCTTTCTGTAAGTTCCACGTCTTTCCTCATTGTACTCACATTTTCCTTTGTATTCTATTGTGAATTTCTCCTTTAATTAATTGTTTTCTCTGTGACAGTTACCTTTTTTTCTGGTTTTTCTGATTTTTTATTAGAATTCCAGACATAATCAAGATTTGGGATTTTGCATTTTCTAGAATTTAGAATTTTATTTTGTCAGGTAGTGGAGATGAAACACTTGTTTTTGGTTTGCTACTTTAGTGTGAGCCATGAGGGTCCTTTACTGTAGGCCTAGGTGAGTTCTCTTTAGAGCTGTGGATTTTGCTAGTCCTCTGAGGAGGTCTCTCTGGTAGCTGGTGGGAGCTCATGTGTTTGCTGACCCCTAGTGAGTCCTGAAAGTCACTGTCTCTTTTAATGAGGACGCCTTTAGAGAACCGTTGTATAGCACTCTCCTGTCTAGCACTCTTGCTGCCAACTTCCTTTGCCTCCAAGAACCTTCATCTCTACTCCATTCAGCAAGGCCACTGTGGTGCGTTGTGGCCTCCTCTGTGCTACAGTCTGGAAATCAGCTCTGTGTAGAAAGTCGGGACAATTTCTGAGCTCTCCATGCTTGCTTGTGTTATTGTGAAGATTCAGTCACCACTCTTTGTTCAGTTGCTACCTGTATGCAACACATTGTGATTCTACTCGTCCTCATTATCCGCTCCTACCCCTCCCATTCCTGCTGACCCCTTCTTCCTTCCACTAGAACCTCTTCTGCGACTCTATTATGCACATAGCCATTACTGCTGTGGTTCATGGGCTGATCAGCTTGCAAGCGCCACTTAGTACTAATAGCTATTAGGCCCATGTTCTTGATTAAGAAACTTCAAGTATTAACTAATAGCACTCAGAATATGATATCTCAGAATATAAGATAATAAAAACACTATATATGATAAATTATCAACATTTAAATATTCTTTTTGAAATTTTGTTTTATGCATGTGAGTGTTTCCCTCATGTGTGTATGAGCACCATATATGTGTAGAGACTACAAAGGCCAGAAGAGGGTGTTGGATACCCTAGCTGGAGTTATAGTCAATTATCAGCTACCAGGAAGGTTCTAGGAACCAAACCTCAGTCTTCTGCAAGAACACCAAGTGCTGCTAATCCCCGAGTCACTGAAATATTTTAAACAAAAATAGAGACAATACAACACTACAGAAGCTGTTACTCTCTCAGTCAGTTTCCTCACATTTATGGCTGTTTTTAATTGCCCTGTGCATATATAACTCCCTTGCAAATAGTTAATTCCCCCTCGTCTCACTAATGACTGCGTTTGTATATACTAAAGTGCATCCATGAACCATCATTATTTTCACAGTGGCCCAATATTCTTTGAATACATCATAATTTCATTAAAGTATTTCTTGTTTATGGATGTTTATTTTCTGTAGTTATTTGTCATTAAAAAGAGTACAGTTAAGAGCTTTGCATGCATTCTGTGTCCATATGCCACAAATTCATCATCCGGTTTTGGTAAAGCACTAATAGATACATACCCCAGAAAAGATAATAAGCAAATGAACTTTCAACGCAAATGTCCTTTAATACTGTACAACGATTGCATCTTCCTGGTTCAAATGTGTATAGTAAGAACCTTTCGGCACAAGAAAATTACTCCAAGAGATTAACATGTCTCTTCTCAACTGCCTCAGTGTGATAATATGTGATAATATATAAAAGTCTTTTGTTTTGTTTTGTTTTTAAGAAAAGATAATTATATCCACACACTTTTTTTAATCACTGGGTTAAACAAACAAAAACTTGAAGTGTTGGCTTTTTTGTATATGTAAAAGAAAAAACATACTTCCATAAGTGAAAAACCAGATTCATGGGTGTTTCCCTTTATTTCTTTAATCTACTGTGCAAACCATTAAATTGACTGCTTGAATTTACTACAAAATTATTTTTGTTTTGCCTTTATTTTCTCATTAAGCTGTCTCAGGGCATCACTTGTAACTGAGGAAACACTTGCTAATGTTTTTTGAAAAATACATCATAGCCTCATGTTGATAGAATTAAGGTTATAAGTTATTTCTGGCATGGTAAGGCACACGCATTCCTTCATTTGTTCAGAAAAAAAAATCAACTTTACCAAAGAATAATTGAGAGTCATGAAGTCCTTCAAATACCTTTGCTTCTCTCTAATTAACATCTTTGTGTATTGAAGAATTCCCAGTGGAAGCCTAACGACATTATTAACACAAAGCAGAAGCTTGGTTTTTGTAATGTAAAGATTCTTGATAGACACATGAGAGTCTGGATGTGAAATGATTTTTAACCCCTTGCAATGAAAGGTCATTGTGTATGACTCTGAAATTATATTTTCCCAACACTTTGATTGTTAATTGTTTTTTCTTTCTTATCAGCATCCAGAGAGTTGTCCAATCTTGCTTGCTCCACAATGTTTCCTTTTATAACAACAGCCCCCAAACCTTCATACCTGATAACCTGAGAAGTGTCTTCTGAGAGAGGAAAAAAATCCAGGGCCAGCTCTTTGGAGAGAGTTTGCCAGAGTTGTGGTCAGGTTGCTGCATAGCAAATCCTGCTGATGGGGAGAAATGGGTAACTATGAGGAAGGAGGAGAAAAGAACTCCTGGGACATATATTTTAGCTACAAATATATGTAACACTTATTTTTTGATGAAAAAAATTTGTCTTACTTTGAGTCAGATTTTGGGCACAAAGTGAACCGACAGTTACCTCAAGTTAAATGACTTACAGAATAGTTATTTTCCCCAAGTATGTAATTTATTCTCTGGATGTAGTCATTTAGAAATGATCTGTAAAGTTGAGGTATACATTTAAAAATCAGATAAAATTTCCACAATTAAATTCCACATTTAAAAAAATTAACACACCTGGCACTCAGCCCCATTCCCAGTATAAATAGAAGGCTTTTGGTTTGGGTCTGACATATTTGAAATACAACTCTGGGGGAAAGTTGACAAGATGTGTCTCAAGTTTTTCTCCTCTAAAATGAGGATTAACTAAGATTATATAATTAATTGCTTGAATAGGCTAGATGATGAACATTTTTGTTTGACATCAAATAGAATCACTCTATTGTAATGAACTCACAAACCACCCTGTCATACAGCTAGATTATGATAGCTACTGAAACAAACCCTTGCCCAGTCCCAAATGTTATAGACCTTAGAGAGTGTCTGTGCTGTTATCATGGCCACTCTGAAGCCAGTATAAAATAAATAACATTTAGAACGGTGATCAAGTGAAAGTACTATTAGGTGATGAAGAATGAAATGCAGTCAAAAAGACGTGAGTCATAAAGGAGATATAAGGCTAATTGTTTTTCCAGTTTTAGCTGGAAACATTTTTGTGGGGAATTATTTGTGTAAAATATAATTGATAGTGAAAATTAAGACCCTGAGCTTTATTCTGAAATGCCAATGGAGTCATATAGCTGTGGGAAGAATAATAACACTCCAAGGACTACTTTGGTTGGCACCATATTTGTACCATCACTTGCCTAGAATC
Organism: Dicrostonyx torquatus; assembly: GCA_028555095.1. NCBI lineage: Eukaryota > Metazoa > Chordata > Mammalia > Rodentia > Cricetidae > Dicrostonyx > Dicrostonyx torquatus. Next base: position 5,646,607 of record JAQHUG010000102.1, on the reverse strand, counting down.
TGTGAACTTGGGTTGAGCAGAAGTTCTGATGGGCAAGTAGACTAAACTTTGCCTTGTGCCTTTGCAATCCCTCCTTCCCTTCCTCCCGTGGCCTTCCATTCCTAACCAACCACTGATAATAGGTTGTGTTAGCATAGATTAGTTTGTGTGTTTTAGAAAGAATTTCCTAACCTTAGCACTGTTGACTTTTGGTGACTAGATAATTTCTTGGTATAGAGGGTTGCTCTGTCGACTGCTGGAGACTGATAACCATCCCTGGTCTTCTTTCACTCTATGCAAGCAGTTCTTGTCTGTGTTTTAAGAGCCAAGAATGTTATCAGACATGAAGAAATGTTCCCCGGGAGGAAAATATGGTCCCAGTTGTGAAAGCAGTCTTCTAGAGTTTATAGGAATAGAACTGTAGGGTGTGTTCTTTACAGTGTGGCTCTACTCCTCAGCATGATTATTTGCACATTTACATCATAGAGATCCTTTTCCTTAAACTACTTGATCAGAAGAGTCTCTGAGAGTGCTTGGTTTACCATCTACGTAGGTATGCATTGATATCATCAGTTCTCAACCTGTGGGTCGTGACCCCTGTGAGGGTCCCATAACAGAAGTCTGCATATCATATATTTACATTATGATTCAAAACAGTAGAAAAATACAGTTATGAAGTAGCAATAAAATAATCGTGTGATTGGGGTCATACAACATAAGACACTGTATTAAAGCAGTGCAGCATTAGGAAGATTGAGAACCACTGGTCTAGATCACCGAACATGTAGGGTAGAAAAGCACGGGTTCTGAGTCTAATAGTTGTAGCTATTGGCGGCTACATATTATTGGCATGAAGATATCTTGTTCACTTTGTAAGGTTACCAGACAGATCAATTTTAAGCAATGTAACATGAACGTAATAGAAGAAGCGCTAATGTTGCAGTGTGAGAGAGATAATGCTTGTGCCATACAGTTAGCAGATATTTAGAGAGTAGTCTAGGTGGCATGAAATTGAACTTAGCCTGTTCTCTAAGCCAAGTGAAAAAGAAACAGTGCTATGATTGAGATGCAGAAGAGAGAGAGAGAAAGGAAGAGAGATTTGGGCCTGACAAAATGTTAGTAGGGGTGATGTCTGGGGATGAGCAAGACCTGACCTTGATTTTGAAGGATAGGTAGGATCTTATAGGAAATTCCTCTGTAGCGATAGCCGTGGAAACGAGGAGTATAAAATGCCATACTCTCTTTTGGGAACTGTGAATGGATTCTTATTTGATAGCATAAAATAATGGGAGATGAACAATAAATAAGAGACAACCATGAAGGATATATTTGGTCTTGCTAATTAATTTAGACTTAATTTGACAAATGGCAGAAAACTAGTAAAGGATTTTAAAACAAGAAATGTAAACCAGTTAGTATTTCTGCAAAGATTTCTTTGTTGCTGGAGTGTGGAATTGATTTAAATGTCTGTTCTCATTACTAAAGCCTAGGGATTTTTATTTCATCAATATTTTATAGTATCATTGTCATAAATTAACACTGATGTTTTTGCAATTAAGTTTCATAACTAAATGGCAAAAAATGACTTCTTAAGAAAGAAAAGAAAGAAAAGTCTTTTAAACATAATTTTAATTTAGACAGTCTGGTAAGTAGAGAAAGTAAGCTTTTTATTTTTTGGCAGATGCTACCATGGCCCATTTTTTACCTCCTTTAAAAATTACATTTATTTTTAGGATTGTAATTTAATTAGAGGATTCCTGTCTTCTCTCCCTTCTCTTTCCTCCCTCCCACCCTTCCCTCATACCACTCCCCACTCTCCTCCTAGTTGGTGGCCTCTGGGTTCTATTTTTTTTTTGTTGTTGTTTTACTAATAGTTATAACAATTAACAAGCACCAGGTCTTACCAATTGCAGGACATCCTTCTACTAATATTTCATCAGGTCCCATCACTCTTCCTTTCTCTCTCTTTCTTTAGAAATTATTTATTATTTATTTATACACACATGTATACAGACATGTATATACACATATATTTCTAATCATAGCCTATTCAATATTTCATTCTGTATGATGCTGCCTGTAGGTATGTTTTCAGGGCTGAGCGTTTGGTACTGGGCATCCAGTTGCTGTGCTCCTTTCCGGGAAAGACCACCTCTCCTTTCTTCAGTTCCTGCAGCTCTTTGTGTAGGGGGAGGCCTTGTGGGCTTTTCCCAGCCCTGCTTGTCATGCTCATTGGTGTCATCCTTCTTTCCTTATTTTTAGCTCAGGAATGGCAGTTTGAAATGACTCCCTGCCTCTCTTAAAACACCAAGATCCTCCCATAGCCAAAGGGCACCTGAGTGAGAGTAGGTGCCATGATGAGTTAATGGCTCAATACAGTGAACTTGGGGACCCGTCTCCCCCAGAGGAAGGCTAGAGGACAACAGCTCTTGAGAAATGAGCTGAATGGCCTCTTTTGAATCAAGAGAGAGGCACGCTTTACCAGCCACAAACTTCACGCCGTGTTTTCAGGGATGTAATGATCCCAAGCAGCAGAGATCCTTAATGTGTCATTCTTGTGGACACACAAGACGGCCATATGCTCTTGTTCTGTGCAAACAGAGCCCATGAACTTCCAAGGGACATCTTGAGACCTCTTTCAAACACATGCACTTGGTGCCACATTCTTCTCACCTTTGGAGTACACAGCCTGCCCTTTCCTAACCTATTAAATGTTACAAGATCTCATTTTCTTATCTAATTCTCCACTTCCTCACCTCAAGGCAGATTTGTGAGGGTCCTAGTAGCACTCAGTTATCAACCAAATATCATCAAATTGATGTTAGGACAGAGGATGCCATGGTTCCTGCTTTCTTTGCTCCTTTCTCTGTGCAGGGTACTCTTGATAAACAGCAGTCTTGTTTTGAGTTTGAAGTTGTTTCACAGCGACACTGGCTTAGCACATAGTGTGTTCCTGGGCCCCTCATTACCTGTGGAATGAGAATTAGATAATAGAAGAAAACTCACAAAAGATCAGGGGAAGGGTATCAGAGTGACAGAAAAGCTGGCAGAAATACTACACCTTGAGATGAGTGTAGAATTGTTGAGATATGTATGGACAGTTGACATTTCTGTCAGTTGTCTCAGAGTGAATACTGAGTACCAGGTTATATCATCTCTTTTATCCGTTGAATGTATTACCAAAGACTGAATACAGGTAGGTGAAAAGGAAGCCATGAGGATGGAAATAACCCATAAGGAAATCTATAAGCAAACTTCTGTGTGTGACAAACTCTTTCATCTGAGGAGAGGGGTGGGCATGACTGACATCTCTTTCACTTGGACACCTGGGAATTACCCAGAGGTGCACACTGTTTTTCTTTATGAAAGTCTGTTAAAGAATTTCTCAAGTCTCCAACCATGACCATGGGCTACTTTTCATTAATCCTGTCACTATCCTGCTGAAAAACACATGCCATGTCATTTTTAATCTATGTAAATAAGCAGTACCCAGAGACAATGATACTCCTAAAGTAGGAATAAGAAAACACGATGAGTTCCTTCAAATATGTGACAGACCAAATACACCAAAAAGAATCGATTGTTTTGTGTGGGTTCTTGTGGAATCAGAACTAAAAAAAGATTTCACAGATAGGTATGATTGGTGCAAGCTAATCATTCCAATACTTGGAGGCAAAGGCAGGAGGATTGAATTGTAGCCTGATCTATATAGTAAGACCCTTCCTCCACAAAGGAAAGGAATAAAAAGAAGGAGAAGGAGGGGGAGCAGGAAGGGGAATTAGATGGGAGAAGAGGGTAGAGGAAGAGGGAGGTGAGGAGAAGGAGGGAATGTATCAACATAGGGAAGCCTGAGGTGTGATAAACAATTAAATCTTTCTATAAGCAGCTTGTAGCTGGTAATTTGTGTTCAAATAGAATCCTAGTACCATTCAGTTAGATAACAGGAATGTTTTCAAAACTGAGTCAAGATGCATATATTCTATATGTACTTAAAATGGAATAATATTCTAGAATGCAAACATGGTAAATTCAGTGCCAGACTTGTGAACTTTTCATGTCGTGTAACTTATGTTTTCTGTTACCAGAGTTAAACCAGGAACTACTCACCTTCTGTCATGGAGTCCTATATATATCCATTCCTCTTTTATGAATTCTTTTCTGAGATATAGCTTTATCAGTTGGCCTTGGACTTGGATACTCCTTGGCATGGAACTGCAGTTGCATGCCTGGCATAGTTGGAAGATATTCAATTTGCCTCTTGATGTGCTTGTTCATCTCTTCATTTGTCTCACACATAGTGAATTCTCCACCTGCACTGGGTACTGTGGTCAGTACACAAAGGTGAAAGGTGCCACATCTCCCTTGACCCTGTGAGGATGAGATAAGGCTTGGCCTGGCTGTATGTGAAACATCAAATGTTTAATTGGTTATATACAATCTTAAAGATAGAGTTATTCATTTATACTGATATTTTCAAGGCAACATGAACTTGCAACAAAGACCCAAGTGTTAGATGAGACAACACTTGAGAGACAACTCTGATTGTCATAGTTAAGTACATTCTCAGCCATGGATGGGCTATAGACTTATTTTCTCTGGTCACTGCTTAAGGGAATTCAAGTTACCTAACCTAGTTATCTAAATTTTTTTTTGTCTTGCTCCTCTACTCTCGAAAAGAGAATTAAAGGAGAACTGACCTTGTGACAGTTCTTATGATCAATAGAAATGCATATCTCTCTCTTGCCTCAGGCTTCTCGTGCAATAGGTACTCAACATTGATAAACTATTACGTTGTGTTCTTAGAAAAGGTTCCCTTCTGGGTACTGGTGGTGGCACAGGCCTTTAATCCCAACAATCTGGAAACAGTGGCAAGCAGCTTGTTTCCTCTGCTGAGCGGTGGTGGCTGCCAGCACAGGTCTTTAATCCCAGCACTCAGGAGGCAGAGTCAAGTGGATCTCTGTGAGATCAAGGCCAACCTAGTAAACAGAGTGAGTTCCAGAACAGCCAGGCCAGGGCTACACAGAGAAACCATGTCTGGAAAAAAATCAATCAATCAATCAATCAATCAATCAATCAATCAATCAGTTTCCCCAAGATTGTTAGTCCTTTATCACTCACAGAACTGTTTTAATGCTCTTGTGTCTGCTTCTCTCATTGAACGTTGAGGCTTCTAAAGCCCCAATTGTCTTTTAACTATGTCAGTGTCATGGTGCTGTCTAGTGTGGTCCTTGTCAAAGAAAATGCTGCAAATCTTAATGTTTAAGCGATGCAACATGCCAATAAAGAAGACTGATCTGGCAGGTAGTGACCATCCTGCAGGCTCCTGTAACCCCAGATTCTTACCAGCTTCACTGAGGATCCAGGTCACATCAAGAACTATGTTCACACTGTTCAGAGGACTCTGACCTTGACCAGTATTGGATTCAGTATAGAAGGAATAGTTCATAAGTGTTCATCTTAAGTATTTTCCCGTTGCTGTGATAAAACACATGCCCAAGGCAAATCAGAAGAGAAAGCATTTAATATGGGGCTTACAGTTTCAGAGGGTTAGAGTCCATTGTGGAGGAACAAAGACACAGCAGCAGGAATAGCTGAGTACTTTTTTTTTGGGGTGGGTTGTTTTTCGAGTCAGGGTTTCTCTGTGTAGCTGGAACTGGAACTCGCTCTGTAGAACAGACTGACCTCAAACTCACAAAGATTCACCTGCCTCTGTCTCCTGAGTGCTGGGATTAAAGGTGTGTGCCACCACTACTTGGCTGAATATTTAGTTCTTGTTCTTCAAATGGGAGGCAGAGAGAGAGAGAGAGAGAGAGAGAGAGAGAGAGAGAGAGAGAGAGAGAGAGAGAGAGAGAGAGAGAGAGAGAGAGAGAGAGAGAGAGAG
>JAQHUG010000102.1:5598067-5618847 GCA_028555095.1 Dicrostonyx torquatus | reverse complement strand
CCTTTTTGACATTTCTAGGATACACAACCTCACAATAAACTTCCTGTTTGTTGGGCTCTTGCAATCTTTCTGCTCCCTCCTCCACAATAAGCCCTCAGCCATAGGTACAGGAATAGTGTTTTAGTTGTATCAGTGTGGACTGCACATCTCATGATCTCTTGTTCTCTGCATTTTGAGCAGTTGTGCCTTTCTGTAATGATCTCCATCTGTTGCCAGCAGAAGTTTTCTTACACTGTGGGTATGTTTAAGGGTATGCCTTGACCCCATGCAAAGAGCTACGGGTACCGGGAAATGATGACAGCAGAAGAAATAGCTATGCCGAGGAAAGTGGCTGCCAGTTGGCTATTCAATACCAGTGGTCATCCTTGAGGTCATATACATTCATGTACCATTATACCAACGGAGCAGGTTCTATTTATATATTTAGAAATATAAATCTAGGCAGTGAGAAGCCACAGACCTGTCAAGTGCCATCATGGTGAGCAGATATATGATGGGGTATGGTAGAAGGAGATAGAGGCAGAATGGCTCATGTCCTGTGGAGAGAGTCATATCTGAAGAGGTAAAGGTAGTGAAGAATGGGCTGATATGGGTGGCTTGCTTGCTACTTGGAGCCATGGTGAAGTCCCGGCCTGGGATTCTGTCAAGGGTAATGACTGGGTACACGGCCCTGCTGTAGCCATGGTCTGTACTGACATCCATGACTACCGTTACAATGGAAGGAAAGACCTTGAGGATGCCTGGGATCTTGGCTGCCACATGAAGCCACATTAGTTCCCAAGAATCATGCTACTGCAGGGGCCATTGATCTGAGTGTCCTGTGCCACCACCCAGGGCCATGGAGACATCTGGGCCTGAGCTACAGCTGAGGATCTCATATGGGTCTGGGGCCCTACCTCAGCCAGAGTCTATAGCGATGTCTGTGGCTCCTATTACCACCAAAGGCTGTGCAGATGCCCAGGGTTTAGCCGCATCCTGAGGCCATGTTGGTATCTGAGTATCATGCTGCTGCTGGGGCCATATAGATCAGACTGTCTTGCAATGCCACCCAGGACCGTGGTTAATCCTGGTCCTAGCTGCAGCCTAGGGTCATGCCTGGGTACATGGCTCTGTTACAACCAGGGTCTGTGCTGATGGCCACTGGTCCTATTACCATTGAAGGCTGGTGACAGCCAGCCAGGGTCTGGGCTGTCACCAGGGGCTATGCTGGAGTCCAGGGACCATGCTGCGGCTAGTTCCATGCTGATCTGAGAGAACAGCTTTGTCCCCCCAGGGCCACAGTGACATCTGGACCCAAGTTGCTGCTGATAACCACGTCTGGGTTGGTCCACGGTCCTGCTGCAGTTGGAGTCTGTGTTGATGTCCATTGTCTGTGTTACCACAGGGGCCCGTGTGAACCATGTGTTGAATCACATATTGAACCATGCATTGAAGTATGAGTGCCAGGCTGAGGTGGTCCCACCTCTCACTGGTCCTGGGAGAGTTGCCCCTGCCCCTTGCCAGCTTCCTGTACCCAGCTCAGGAGAGCTGTCCCAAGCCCTCACAGGAGAGCTGCTCCCCTTCCCCACCCCTAACACTTTGGAAAGCTGATCCTTCTCCTCACCACAAGTGTGGGAGAGCTGGCTCTGCCCCTCACCTGAGGGTTGTGGTGCCAGCAGCCTGGACTGACCAACTCAGTTACCACCCAGGCACACACCCAAGGCTTTGAGTTGGCCCACCCCAACATATAACCCATCTATGACCCTACTGGAGCTTGTGAAAGGACTGGTCCTGTGGAACCATAGCTACAGGATCTCCATGACTCAGGGCAAAACCTGGATATCTGACTATATCCTAATATACTGGTGAGGGTCCAGTATTGATGGTGGACCAGAAGCCAGAGGCCTTGAGCATGACACATTATATTATGAGTGTTTGCACATAACTCTGTCTGAACCAAAGGGCATATTGCATGACATACCATAGCTCCCGATGCCACTAAGATGGATGAAGAGGTGATGGAGCATCTGGAAAGACAGAGGAGTGAAGTGATTTTGTTTAATTTTAAATTATTCTTATTTTTATTTTTATATACTTTTATTAATTTTTTGTTTTTAAGATTTTTTATTTTTATAATTTATTTTATGTTTTCCTTGTGGGGGATGGTACAAGGATGAAGGACAGATACAGAGGGACTGAGAAATGAGTAGGATTGGGACATATGATGTGAGGTTCCAAAAGAATCAATAAAAATTATGTTTAATAACAAGAACTATATATATTTAGGAATATATACGTGATATATAACAAATTAAAGAAGAGGCTGTGAGTTTGAGAGAACAAAGGGGTTGCATGGGAGGAAGGAAAGGGAAGAGGAAATAATTTCAAAAAAATAAAGGAATGTTATAAAAAGGGGATATTGAGAAACAAACAGAAAGCGATCAATGATGTCAGAGAGGGCCATTTTGCCATGCATAAAGAATGCAAATGAGTGTGGCTTGGAGTTTTCCTTTCAATTGGGCCAAACTTTGGAAATTCTTCGTGTTTTATCCCATTAGTACAATGCTTATCTTCTTCCCTCCCTTGCCTTTGTCTCCATCTTCACCCAACTGAGACTGCTAGTTGTCAGGCTAGCTAATGTCCTGAGTCATGAGAGTGATCAACACAGGTCCTGTCTTGAGAACTGGGAGGCCTTTTCAACCATGCACAGCTAGGGAGAAGCCTTCATTTACTCCAGCATCTCATTTCTTTGGCTTATGGTGTGTTATGGTTAAGTTTGGCAACACCTAGGATCTAGATGCATCTAGGAGACAAACTTGTGGGTATATTTGTGAGGAAGTCTCTAGATTTCATTAATTGAGATGAAAAGAATCACAGTAAATATGGACAGCACCATCCCATGAGCTGGTGTCTAGTACCGAATGAAAAGGATTTATGAGGTGAGCACCAGTGTTCATCTCTCTCTGCTCCCCTGACTATGGGATGCCTTATGTCTGGTTGCCGTACTCCATTGCCATCCTGCCTTCTCTACCATCGTGGACAGTATCCTTGCAGTTATGAGCCATTTCCTCCTCCTTTCAGCTGCTTTTCTCAGGCACTTTGTCACAGAACCAAGGAGAGTAGCTAATACTTGGTGGTATTTTCTAATTCTACCTGGTCATGATCTAGGATTCTCTTGTATTCTTTGGATTTGGTCAGCATTCACCTGGGTTTCTTCTTGTACAATCTTTTTCCAAGTCCTCTGGGGTGATGGTAAAGGCAAGGGTTTCTTGTCCACACCCTGGACCCTTTGATCAGCTTGAAGCAAGTAATTTTTTTGCTGTGGGATAGTGTTCTTATATACTGTAAAGATTTGTCACTTGTATTGGTTTAATAAAATGCTGATTGGCCAGTAGCCAGGCAGAAAGTATAGGTGGGGCAACCAGACTAGGAGAATTCTGGGAAGAGGAGAAGAGAGATGCCATCATCATCCAGAGGCAGAGGAAGAAAGATGAGAATTATTGAGAGAGGTATAAAGTCACATGGCTAAACACAGACAAGAACTATGGGTGAATTTAAGTTGTAAGAACTAGTTAATAATAAGCCTGGGATAATAGGCCAGACAGATTATAATTAATATTAGTCCCTCTGTTTCTTCGGGACTGAATAGCTGTGGGACTGGGTGGGACAGAAACTTTTGTCTACAATTTCTTCTTAAATCACAGTCAGGAAGATGGTAGACATTTCTTTAGTTCACACACTGCATAACGTAGTTGAGGGTTTCTGTATGTGAATTCCATTAGGGTATTTCTTGGAAAATGTATACTTTTTTGGGGGTCAAATCCAAAATCTTGAAAAAAACCCTTTTAGAAACTGAGAAAATGAAAAGAAAGCTATATAAATTTCTTAGGGTAATTAAAATGCGACAAGTAGTATAGAGATATTGTTGGTCAGGGAGAATCTATTACCAGGTAGATGGCGACAAATACTGAACAAAAAGCCGCAGCTGACACTTTCAGCCTCAGAAAAGGCACACGTGGGAGGGCAGTGGCCTCAGTCTCCTCAGACCTGTCTGCCATGTGCGCTCATGGCCATCTCTGCTGCTAATTCTAGTTGATAGGCAAGTATGTATTTATAGGTTTATACACACAGCATAGTCTAGAGAAATCTTTAAGTGGGATGGTAAGAAATAGCAGCCAGATGCAAAAGTTCCTAAACTGGCACTTTTGGCACATGGCTCTGTGTAGTGATGCTAATCTTGCTGGGAGATTTAAATACTACACAATTTGAAAACTGCTCAATGGTATTTACTGACATTTTCTAATATCTGAGTATGTGTTACATATCACCGTTCACTGAAAGGGCTTGTAAATGTTTTCATGTTTTAATGAAATAAAAGAAATTAATCCATATTTAGCAAAATACACTACAATGAAGTCAATTTTATTCTTAAATGTAACTGGTGTTGTGGCTGGAGAGATGACTCAGTGGGTAAGAGAGAGCACTGCTCTTGTGAAGACCAGAGCTCAGTTTTGTGCACCACTGTTGGATAGTTCACACTTCTAACTCAGGTCTGTGGGCTCCAGCGCCCTTTTCTGGCCTCCACAAGCACTTGCACTTACAAGCACATAATTCCCCCATGAGCATAATTAAAAAATATATATCTTTAAATTATTTAATCAGTATTGATTCAGAATGAAAGTAATCTCTTATGTTGAATGTGTATGGTATTTAATCTAAACATGACTTTTGCGGGGTTTTCATATATTAATGATCTGTTTAAAAAAATGGTTTTGGTCTGACAAGATGACTCAGAAGGTAAAAATGCTTGCTGCCAAGGCTGATGACCCTGGAGCCCACATGATCAAAGAACAGAATTGACTTCTACTGTAGTAAGAGGTGCAGGCTGTATTCCCAGCACCTGAGAGGAGTGTGGGCCCTTTGTTCTGTCCTGACCAGCTCCCGGCCACTGGGCTAGCTTACATTTGAAATAACCACATGGAAATTGTATTAATTAAATTGCTGCCTGGCCCAATTTAACCTCTTATACATATTAGTTTAACACATATCTAATAATCTGTGTATCACCACATGATCGTGGCTTATCGGGAAGATTCTAACCAAAGTCCATCTTGAGCTAGAGAAACATGGCATCTGCTCCAGTGCCTTCTCTTTTCCAGCCTTCTGTTCTGTCTACTCCTTATCAAAAGGCTGAGGTAGTTTCTTTATTCAACCAATGAAAGCAACAGAAATACAGAAGGATCCTCCTGCACCATTCTGACATCCTTGTTCATTTCATGGAAATCATTGCACATACATACCAATACACACACACACACGCACACACACACACACACACACACACACACACTGAATAAATAATAAATGAAAAAATGTTTCTATTATTAAACATCTATTTCAGGTTGAGATAATTGCTCTTCTAATTTAAACATGTCTTTGTCATAACAAAAATGAAGAATAATAAACCCTATATTTATTAAATTTTAGCAAGATGCCTTTAACATTTCATACCTAACTTCATCATATAATTGGCCTTCTATTCTTGTAGCTACATAATGTTGTATTTTTAAAATGTGTGAAATAGTTTTATGGGAAAAATATAATGAAAAAATTCTGAAGAATTTCAATTTCTTGGTCCAAAACTCCAAAGCAAATATAAGCCCAGAACACAGACAGACTAGTTTATACTTGGTGGCTTCTGCTGCTTGCTTTTTTAATTCAATGTTGTTTTCAGACTTAAACTAGCAAAAGCAAACACTTTTAAAGTACTTACAGCATCCTTGCTTTCTAAGTGCTTTGCATATATTAACTCACAAACTCTATTGCATGCCTGCACATAGATTATCATAATTATCCCCCCTTTTTTTAAAAAAAAAATAGAAGAACCCAGGGGACAGAAGGACTATGTAGATTGTTTGTGACCATTTTATTAATACATTGATACACATACATGTAATTTGTATATTTTAAATTCTATATAATACTTTACACTTTGAGTTGCCATCAGTTTTATACTCTCTTGCAAATGGACATCTGTTTCTAATTCTACAATATGTGTCTTCATACAGGTCTACTATAAGATAAGATACATAGATACACAGCAGAGATGGCTCAGCAGTTAAGAATGCTTGTTGCTCTTGCAGAGGGCCCCAGGCTAGTTCCCAGAACCTTTGTCAGCTGGCTCACCACTGCCTGTAACTCCATCTCCTCTTCTGGTCTCCCTGGGTATCTTCATATACAAACTCAAATACACATATATACATATATAAAAATAAAATAAATCTAAAAAGGTAACTGTACTTACATTTTGGTCTTCGGATGTGTGTGTATGAGTGTATATGTGTGTTGTATGAGTATAACTGCAGCTATGTGTGTATGTTTGTGTTATGAGTATATGCACATATGTGTGTGTGTGCACATGTGCAAATGTTGGAGGAGAATGTCAAGGGTCCTACTCTATTACTCTCCACCTTATTCTTGTGACTGAATTTGTTGATGAATTTGGATCTCATACTCTCATCCTCTTTCTTTCTTCCTTCCTTCCTTTCTTTTTTTTTTTTTGCTGAGCCTGCCTGGACAGACAGCCCCAGTGATCTTCCTGTCTCTGCTCCATAAAGTGCTGGAGAAACAGGCCTTCGTGATCAGGCCAGATTTTTTACGTGGGTACTATGGACTGTAACTCAGGTCCTCATGCTTTGACAGTGAGCACCCGTACCATCTCCCCAGCCAGGGTGCTTTGTTTTACTAAGTTGTTCCCTAAAAGTCAAAGTGAATCCTGCTCCTGTGTGCAACACTTCAAATTTCTGGTCTCATGTTCTCAGCACCACTGAATTGAATGAGTCTTCAAAAATCTTTGATAGCTTGATGAAATGCTTCATTTTTTGGTATCATATCATTCTCATTTAAGAAATGAAAGAATTAAGGATTATCAAAGTTTTTGCAATATGTTTGATTTAGCGTACCTTGCAGAGACTAATTCTCAAATTGCAGTAATAATTCTCTACAAACTTAACTTTCCAATTGTACCAGGCTAGTTACAGACAGAAATACAGCCTGAATAATATGGCTTCTAGAATCTTCCAAATTGAGAATGTTTAAATGCTACTGTCAATGTAGAAATTGGTGCTGGGTGAGGTAAGGTTTGGGTGGCATGTCTGCTTCCACCACAGAAGCCTGAAGCAGCAGTAGGTGAGCCACTCTGCACTGTGCTACTTGGCCTCTCATTTGTAAGAAAGTTAAGCTGATCTTGAGAGTTTTATTTCTCCTTTTGAAATGAAATTTTACATATCCCCAATGCATAAGACAGATAAAAGCTGGGTTGGTGAGATAGATGACTCAAAGTAAAGGCTCTTGCTGCCCAGGCCTGAAAACTGGTGTGAAGATGGAAAAAAAGAACTGATTTTTGTTGTAGTTTGAATGTAATTAGCTCCCATAGACTCATGGGAAGTGGCACTATTAGGAGGTGTGGCCTTGCTAAAGTAGGTGTGGTCTGTCACTGTGGAGGTGGGCTTTGAGGTCTTATGTTTACTCAAGCCATGCCCAGAGAGTCAGTCCATTTCCTGTTGCCTTCTGATCAAGATTAGCCAGAACTATGTCTGCCTGCATGCCTCTATGCTCTCCATCATGATGATAATGGACTAAACCTCAGAAACTGTAAGCCACTACCTCAATAAAATATTTGCCTTTGTAAGCATTGCTGTTGTCATGGTGTCTCTCCACAGGCTTCAGCAGGATTCCCTCTTACCTCCACACATGAGCTATGATGTGCGTGTGTGTGCACATATGCACACACACACTAATAGTAATAATAATAACAATAATATAAAATTTAATAAAATAATATAAATCAATAGTAACATTTAAAAAACAGATAAAAACTGGGCAGTTTGATTGAAAGGAGAGTCAAACCTACTTACTTTTTCTCTTCCCATATCATTTGTGCCATTTTTGTGGACATTTTTTAGGGGTCCTGAAAACACAATCTAAATACTACTGGACAACATTATCTCTGAGACCAATTCTCAGTGTTCATAGTCAACAAAAGTGCAAATGACTGTCTTCAAGACTGGTCCAGGGGTGTGACACAAATGCTTCCGCAACCCAGTGGCTCTGATACATGACCTCGATGGCACATGAGTCGAACTGCATCCTTTAAAATTAGGCAGTGTGTAATGAAATGTGTAAGGCTGGTATTTTTCCTCATTGTAAGTTTTAGACTTACCCCATGAAGGTCTTGGGACAACTGTTCTGGAACAGGGGACCCATGAGGATGTATTCCTATACACGAAAGGTCACAGACCCTTATTTAAATGCTGGTTTCTACATCTTTACTCAAATGATAATAGCTAGGACACAAACCCCAAATGTTCTAGATGGAATTCCAGAAATGTCTTTGCTGTCACATCAGCTGTTGGATTGTTTTGTGTGTGTGTGTGTGTGTGTGTGTGTGTGTGTGTGTACTACTTTAAATTTCTCCTCCTCCAACTCTTTATCAAGAAGTAAAGCCAAAATGGGTTTGAGGAAGCCAATTAGAATATATTTTCCTTTCTTATGCCAACTTTCTCTCAGCTCACACTATCTTTTCTTGTGAGAAGAAATCAGTTTGTGTTTTGCATAGAGAGATCTTTTGCATTTTTAATATTCAATTCCCAGCAAAATTCTCCACAATATAATAGAAGGCTTGTAATAATTAGTCCCTTGAAATTGATAAACATTTTTGTGATTTAACCCAATGATCAACACAAAAGCACACATATTTACTAACTGATATCTGAAGTATTATGGGACAGAAAAAGAAATCATGTGGAAATTATGGGAAAAATTAAACAGATTTTGGACAAAGCAACATGATGCATAATTTATTGCCTTGGATGATGTTATTTATATATTTATTTTTAAATTCGTGAAAGCATAAAATGGTAAGTAACTCAACTATTTCTCCCTGATTAGGGAAAGAACACAACCAAAACCATTAGTATCATTTTATTTGCAGGAATTGGAGCTCAGTGGAAGTGCATGAATTTTTTAAACTTAAGCTTGGAAATGTGTTTGGTGAGGATGATCCACCTTCAGCTGGGATGGATGGATGGATACAGGCTAATACTTAATAGAACTTCCTATGTTTAGAAAAGAAAAGATGAAGAAGGTACGATGAGAAAGAATAAGAATTGATCTTCCCTGGAATTTGGATATTCTTTAAATTGCATATTTATAGTGAACCTAATTCAATATAAACAAGTAAAGACATAGGATCATATTGCAGAAACCAATGCAATGAGTAGGGAAAAGAAGAAAAGTAGAAAGGAATTGTCAGTTCGTACAACTATAAGCAAAATGCTACACTCTCAGCTGGACAGCCACCCTTTGAAGATGAGCATGGCATTCAAAATACCAGAGAATCATTTCACTTGAGGATGTTTTTATGCTTTTCTTGTGTTGAATAATTGAAAATCTTGAATCATTTTATTTCTGTCCTAGGACTTTCTTATAGCTTATTAAAGATAGTGCTTTATACTAGAAAAAATGAAGAGTATAAACACTCAACAATTGGGGAGTAATACAAATATTTTATAGCTCATTCATATACTAGCATGTACTCATTAAAACCATACCCAGAGCACCACTGAGTCATTTTTTAGAAAGATACCGAATGATATAGGAAACACTCATCTCTAGTGTTATGTGAAAACTGCAGATGGGAATATGTTTTTAGTTTTACAAAGAGAAAATTTGCTTAGAGAAATGACAGAAAAGAAATAGACAGTTTTTCATTTTCTTTTCTTCTTTCTTTTCCCCCTTTTCTTTCAGATGAAGTCTGAGTACATAGCCAGTCTGGTCTTTAAATTGCAATCCTCCTGCCTCAGCCTCCTGAGTTCTAGGTGGGTATCACCTGCCCGACCACAATTCATTTTTTATCTAGTAAATGCAAACATTATAGAAATATGGAAGTGACTTCCCTTACTCCTTGAATTGTTCTCCATGTTTAGATACTTCATATAGATACTTCTTTTCCCTGCTTGTTTGCTTCATAGTAGTGTCCGATAGCAGATTCTTAATAATTATATTGCAGTAGATTGTCACTAACCCAAGACATCCCAAATTCAAACAAGGAGGGACATACGACAAATGCCTGATCCTATCGTGAGTTATTTTTAGCAAGAGGCTTGTGGGTTTTATATGAAGCTGTAAGAGTGTAGACCATGGAGTTTTAAATGCCTGGCTTCTGATCAAATCTGACACTTCACTGTGAGCCTGAAACACATGGCTTAACAGCTCTATTGGGACTTGATTTATTATAAGCATACTGGAGACAGTGGGTGGGATACCTGCAAAAGTAGTAAACATAGTGCCTGATACATCATAATGTTTGATCTATGTTACCCATGCTTTTTATTATCATAAGTTATAAATTATAAGTTTAAAAATCACTTGTTCCAGACAGTTTAAAATTACACCAGAGAAAAGTCCGACGGTCACATGGCACAATGGTTTGAATGAGAAACTTAAATTAGGTTATTGTTACACATATTTTAAAATGAAAAGAAGTGTTATAATTGAATATAACTATTGTCTATTCGTGATATGAAGAAGACATGGAATAAATTTAGCAAAATTTGAAATTAAGAGAGATGATCCCTCCATGTATTTGAGAAGTCTCATTTTTGCAAAGAGAAGCATTTTTATCATATATTTGGACAGTTGGTATAAATATAATTACATTAATTTTATATTATCTGTTACAAAGAGATATTCATGATGGATAGAATGATTTGAAAACAGTTCTATGTTATTTCTAATACTAAAATCATTTTTCATACCAACGAAAACAGTCACCACACCACTGCCGAATAACAGAAAAACTATATGTACTCTCCAGAGAGAGAATCCCCCTAATGTATAAACTGAGAAGCACCAATGACAGTGTCAACCACTCACAGTAATGAATGCTGCATTGAATCACACATCCCGCCATTCAGGACACCGGCATGTAAGGTCCTGGCTGCTTGACAGGAGGGTGTTCACCTCAGGGAGGTCACGTTCCCCGTGTGGAGACACCCTGATGTTTCTAGGACTTCTTTTTCACCACTACCATATCAGCAGTCATCCCAGTAGGGTTAAATGGTCACATGTAACACCACAGTTTAATTTAATAACTTAAAGAGATGCTATATAGTATCCAAAAGGAGACAGGCACAATGTGAATTTGTCTGCTACCTCCCGCTCACTTCTGCATAATATTAGTGATATTTTCCTTTTAGTTCTAATTGATGTTTTAGGAATACAATTCACACATGTAACCCTGTGGGTGCTGAACCTTTCCTATTAATCTATAAATGTCAGAACATTCGTATACCTATTATCTCCATGGTTCTTCCTCACTTCTGCTTGACTTGCCCACTGAATTTAGGGAAGAGAGGTGTCTATAAAAAGCAGTGTGCATAAGTGCTTGCCTGTGTGCATCATGCATGCTTACACACTTCTACACCTTCTTTTTGATACTTGGTATGAATGTATATTCATGTATTTATATTCGTGAGAGATAGTCACTGTTCTAGACTGTTAAGATCTTACTACAGATTGACTATAGAAGTAAAATAATAAAAAGCACATCATGTATTGTGACTATATAAGTTTTATTCATTAGGGAGCTAATTCTGGATGCTCCTGATTTCATACAGAGAGGACACACCGTGCTCTGCCAGTACCCCTGGGTCATTTGAAGGAGACTGTCTCAGTAGGAAGATGAAGTGGAGTTTTAAATTGTTTTACTTGATAGTTGGCGTCCTATTTGAATGACAGCTTTCTTGTATCCACTCTTTGCCACACCCCCCCAAGAAGTCCTAAATACATTTATTTTTCATTTTTATAGAACTCTCATTAAGCTGTTCCACATCCTTTGCATAATGTAATTAGCTCACTCTCCACAAGGCTTTGGGCTTCTTGCTTTGATGTTAAAACCCAGGGAGGCTGTCTCATGGCACTCCTGGCTCTCGTCCACCATTTCTTTAATCTCAATTTCTCTTTCTTGAATTTCTTTTTTCCTTGCACTAGACAATAACTTTAAGTGCTTTTCTGTCTAAGGCTTTTGGAGCATAAGTTTCCTGAGTCCCTCATCTGTTTGAAAAATGTAACTACTTCACCAATATATTCATTTCACAGTTTGGCTAATCATAAAATTGTTGTTTTAAATCATTTCTGTCTGACATTTGACACATTTGTGCATTTGCTGAAAATTTTGACATCACATATGCTGTAGTCAATGCTTATCTGGCTGTATTTTATTGTCAGTTATCTCCCCCAACCTGCCCAAATCTTTAAAATTTGATGCTTAAAACTTTTACAAGAAGATGACTCAGTGGAAGACTTTGTCATTCATTTATTTTTCTTGAGATTGGCAGCTTTTCAATCTGAGAATGCTTTTGGGGGGCATTTTTTTGGGTTTCTCTTTTCTTTGATCTTCTCTATTCTCTCTATAGAATGCTTGGTAGACAGATATTGTACCTGCTGGATCTAGTTTCTAGGTACTTTAATTTTCCTCTGCTTAATCATTTTGTGTTTTAAGCTTTAATTTAGACTACTTTATTTTTTTATTTTATTTTCAAATGTCTAACTTGGTCTTCAGCCATATCCATTCTAAGATTCAATTTCTCTAGTGAGTGTTATATTTTTGTAGTTAAATATATATTCCAGTTATTTTTTTTGTTCTCCAGCCCCCCACCTCAAGACCACCTTTAAAGAAACAGCCCCTAGTACTTATTTGTGTGTATAAGTCTCTCTATTATATTTAGAGATAATTGTGATTTAATTAGAATTTATTTAGTATGAAAAACTATTTTCAGTTATGTGTATGTATTCTCTACACTCTGTCACTATTCTTCTTACCTACTTTGGTTATTGCCTCTGTATTCTTTTCCAACAAATATTAGACAGCAACAGTACATTAATCCCCATAGGTATTTGGTATCAGGTTTCTTTACCATGAAATAAACCTTCAACTCAAAACAATTCTCTTCTTAATGAAAAGTATAGTAGATTTAAAACGGCTACAAATTCTTTGGTGCTTCTCCCCTCCAAAGATGTCTTCAAGTCTCTACCTCCTGATCATGGTTAAGATTTGTTATGAAATACAGTGTAATTAAATTATACCAAGTCTGCAAACAGGCCTGAGGAAACAGAGGATTCTGGTTTCACTTCATGTGTCCTGGATTCTTAGCTCCTAGGATCTAGAAGCCATGCTAAACATGAAATGCAAGCAACTATGGAGAGGCCTGTCATGGACAGTAAAGGTGCCCTGGACTAAAAGCCTTGGCCAAGGTCTGAGAAGGAAGTCATGTCAACTGGCCACTTATGCCACCGAGTCATCTGGCTGCAAATATCCCAGTTCTTGGTGAACTGCAACACCAGGACCACGTGGAGCGTAGCTCAGCCATTTCCATCCAATCCTGCTCAAAAACGTGAAAGGAAAAGAAATACAGTGTTTCTATTGCTGCATTAAAACTTTGACTTCGAAACCCACAGTCTTCCCGACTATATAAATAGTTCAAAGTCAATATTTTAAAAAATGGTGTGGGAAATGATTATGTTTGGAGTAAGGAATATGGTTTCTTAGAAGGTTGGTAAGATTTGCATTGTATAATGAGTAAAATGAATGTAGAGACTCATATTTGGAAACAACCTAAATGTTCAGCAAGTAGATTAATAAATAAATAATAATAATATTATACCAATGAATTTTACACTACACAGCCATGTAACAGAGTAAACGTAGACAAAGTCTCACAAGTAAAATTGATATATTGTGTTATTTTGCTTATGTTAAAATAAAATTAAAGAAACTTGTCATTTTAATAAAAAGTAATTGTACTTCTTGTTGAGTATTGGCTAAAGATTTGGTGAATGTTTTGTTAAATAGGTCTTTACAAATACAAAACAAAGGGCTGTATATTTGAAACTTTTCATGAATGAATACTAAGTTTAAAAAATCAAAATAAAACATAAGATTCTTAAATCATAAAATATGATGTCCAGTTTTTGCCATTCTGTATTGCAGAATTTTAAATTATTTTTTATAGTTTTCTACTTATTTACAATGCATTATGATCACGTTTGCCCACTGACCACTCCCAGTTTGTCTCCCTCCCATGCCAACAGACCCCTCCTTTCTTCCTTGATCATCTTCCTTCCATCTTCATGTCCCTTCTTTCCTTATATTTTTTGTGAAAGTTTTGTGCAGGTGAATATGGCTGCCATGTGTTTACAATCGTAATGACCACACTCTATACAGAAACCGTGTGCCTCAGAACTTCTCCATGTCCTCCATCTGCCTCAGTTCTGCCAGCTCCTCTCCCACAGGTACTTCGGGCCTCAGAGGGAGTGAAATAATTGTCCCATTTGGGCCCAAACACTCAACATACACTTATTTTCAGATCTTTGACCAATTCTTATTGTTGAAGACACCACCACCTCTTCCCTACCCTTTTCTTCCTCCCCTTCTTCTTTATCTTCATGTATCTTCATTTTCACTTTCTTTTTTTTCTTTTTTTTCTTTTTTTTTATTATTACAAGAAAAATTTACATTTACTCCCCTTGTTCCCGGCCCTCCCGATCCCCCCCCTACCCCACCGCCCTCCCCCTGCTTCCTTAAGATTGGGCAGGATACCCTGCCCTATGGGAAGCCCAAGGCCCCCCCCCTCCATCTCGGTCTAAGATGTGCATCCATATAGAATAAGTTCCCAAAAAGCCAATACATGCAGAAGAGATAGGTCCCAGTGCCATTATCATTGGCTTCTCAGTCAGTCCCCATTGGCAGTCATATTCAGAGAGTCCGGTTAGGTCATATGCTCATTCAGTCCTGGTCCAGCTGGATTTGATGAGCTCCCAATAGATCAAGCCCACTGTCTCTGTTGACAGGCCAGTCCCTCACGGTCCTGACGTCCTTGCTCATCTTCTCCTTCCTTCTGCTCTTCCACTGGATCTTGGTAGCATGATCCCTTGCTCTGGTGTGAATGTGGGTCTCTGGCTCTATCTCTATCCATCTTGCAAAATTTCTATGGTGAAGACTGAGATATTCAAAAAAGTAACTATGGGACAAGTTCAGTTCAGGCACCCACTCCTCTGCTGCCCAAGTACCTAGCTGGGACTTCCCTGTGATAACCTGGGATCCCCTCTAGAGACAAGTCTCTTGCTTTCCTGTCTCCATCCTCAAGTGTTAGGATCATAGACATGTGCCCCCAGACTGACTTTGTGGAGTTCTGACTACAGAACTCAGGATTTTTTGAGTGCCAGGTAAAGTGCTCTACCAGCTGAGTTACATCTCTTACTCGTGCTGATGACTTTTTATAAACATGTTGCTTTTCCTCTGATTGTCTCAATATTGATAATGTTAACTATAACTCGGTTTGAACTCAAAAACATCTGTTGTGGACAGGTATATGGCAAACAACCAAGAATACTTACTATGAAATTGTGATGTAGGATTCCCCTCTGTAAGTTGTGAACATGTTTTATTGCCATTGGTTAATAAATGGTGTAGGAGGTCCTTCCGTTAAAAAAAAAAACAAAAAACTTTGACTTTGATGGTCATCTGTCTTCCATCAATAGCTAACTAGGACAGAGGCTGACTACAGGAGATGTAAAATGTATAAACTGGTTAGGAGACTTATTTGAGATCCACGTCCAGAGGGCAGCAAACCCAAAGCATGAATATGAAACATTGGAAAAACAAAACAAAACATAACAAAAACAAAGCTAGCCCAAGAGCACACACTATTCCTTTATAATCCCGTAATCTGATCAATTGGTTGGTGGGCAGGGACCAGAGGAAGAGGCAGGAAGAATAGCAGAAGTCATCTGTATTGATAAAAACAATGATTGCACAAGTTTACATTCATGAAGAATAGTCAAACCGATCCCCTAAAACAAATGCATTTCATGGAACATAAAACAATTAAATTGGTTTAAAATATAGAATTAGTGTTTTTCTTACACCAAATACTTTCAATAGCTCCACACTGCTTATAAATTAAACTGTAAATCAAATCCTTTTTCTGGGGTTCGTAACTCTTTGTGATTTGGGATACATTCTTTATGGCAAGCCCCAACTCATTGGCTGTCCTGTTCACCCACCTAAGCTCACCATTCCTGGCCCAAGTCTTCTGTCCTAGCACCCAGACCTGGTTTCCCCTTCTTCTTCCTTAATTTTCAGAACCCTTTCTGTCTTTAAGGCTCAAGTCTATTGGAATCCTTTCTGGATACTAGAGGTTGGGTAGCCATTCTCTTCTTGAGTTCCCGCCGCAGGTGGCTGCCTCATGAGAGGAGTGTGTGTCTTATATGCGTTCAGATGTCTGCAACCGCCTGACTGCCTCTGGGAACAGGAGCTGTTCTTATTCCATGTAGAACTCCAACAGTTGTCTGTACACTGTACGTCCTCAACAGTGTTTTGGCATCTCTAGCTCCAGATCAGATCTGAATGCTAAGTATGGTTATGTCTTTCCTTTTGTGTTAAAAACCACAGTTGTTTTCCCTGATACCGCATGTTAGCTTTGTTTTTGTCTCGTGACATGGCTTGCACACCATACACACCTCTCCTCCTTGCTCTCCCATTCACCTTTTACTCTAGAAACTTCCCTGAATACCGTTTGTGCCTTTGCTTCATACTAGCAGCATTTTCCATGGATCTGCTGGACTTTGCCTTCTTTGGGATTGACTTGACTCTTGTTGTCTAAAGCTGAGAGCATTGGCTACTTCTGTCTTGTTCCATTACTTATTCTTTCTTCATCAACTTCATGTTTTATAAACATCTTATCTATAGGATTTCTCATTTCCTGTCATCTTTGTTACCATTGGCTTATAATCACAGACTTTTACTCAATAAAAACACATGGGCTCAAAGAATTCTCATTAATGGTTTGACTATATTCTAAATGTCCATATCTTGTATAATTATATGCTATTCCATGATTCTACATTAGTGTTTTTACATGATTCTACTCTTTCAAGCTTCTCTTCACCATTTATAAAAACACTATAACTTATAAGATAGTATAAGCCTTAAAATATAATTTAATACTTAATATTCTTAGTGCATTAGGGTTCAAATACATAAAGACATGATTTTTCCAATACTATGAATTATTTATTTGTATGCAGCTACTACAAGACACAGAAGTGGGGAGAAAAAGAATATAGATTGAGGTGAGTCTTCAGTGTCTTCTAGCAATCATCTCCATGGTGAGGTATGAGAGGGTGAGAATGTTCTCTTACTGTATATAAAAAGTTATTACATCTACTTTTTACAGAGACTTGATCATCCTTCACATACCATAAACACTTTAAGAAACAAAATCAGTCACTTGTAGTCCTCACAGGAACAAACATTGGCCTAAGGCTCCACTAACGTGAATTGTTCTTTAGGATGAAAGTTGGTAGAGTGCAAAATGGGTGGATAATTTTAATTGCTCACTGGGATTCTTCATAAATAAGCACAAGTAGTACCAAGTAAAACTATACCACCTCGAACAATGCTGTGTGTATATCAGTTATCACCATATTTGTTCATATAATTCTGAGTATCTAAAGGCAAAAACAAGTTACACAAGAATAAACCGAACTATTCTAAGAGTGGAAATCCTGACCATCACAGAGTGGAGTTAAGTTTTTCTTCTGGTAGATTGTTTCTTGGAAGCTTCATATGCTGTTCTTAAAAATCTTCAACGAAACATGAGGTTGGGTGATGAAAACTCATGCTGGGGGAAGAAGAAAGGAACACATTCACGTAAAATAGAACTAAGTGCGTTCATGTAGTAAATACAACCTTGTTGTCGAGAGCAGACCATGTATACCATGGTGACCGTCTAAGATTAAAATTTCTATATTTTGTGATGTCAGGTGTTGGGGAATATTATTTAAGGTGTGTAACTTTTGTTTATGCTGCATTTGTTTAACTCCATGAAGCTATGATTCTCTGCCCATCTAAAACACCTGATGGTCTAATACAGAGCCGAATGGCCAATAGCAAGACAGGAGCAAAGGCAGGCAGGGCTGCCAGGCAGAGAAAATAAATAGGAGGAGAGAGAATGAGGAGCGAGAGAACAAGGGGAGGAGGATGTCAGGGGCCAGTTACCCAGCCACTCAGCGAGTCATGGAGTAAGAGTGAAAGTAAGACATACAGAAGTGAAAAAAGATTAAGGACTAGAGGCAAAAGGTGGTCAGGATAATTTAAGTCAAGAAAAGCTGGCAAGAAACAAGCCAAGCTAATGTCGGGCATTCATAACTAAGAATAAGCCTCCATGTGTGATTTATTTGGGAGTTGGATGGTGGGCCCCTCAAGAAGTCAAAAGACTAAAACATCACATAGCAGTCAGGACATAATATTTGTCTTCTTTTTTCATTTTGACTGCTGTATCAGAAGGATTATTGTCCTACCATGGTGCTGAGCAGGGGCATTAGAACCTCAGACCAATTCTGAGGTCGTTGCTGAATGAATTTCTTAACTCTGTTGTGAGCATAGTCCTATCTACCCATTGAAGTGGGCATCAAGCACCTCACATGCCCCTTTTCCTTGGCAATTCCCAGCCCTGATACATGTAGAGATATCAGCTGGCAACAATCAAGTGTCTAATGGCTCACTTGAGCTAGGTGGACCAGGACTGATTGATGTCCCTTGCATTGCTTCAGGTTATGCAACATTTGTTTCAAAGATGGATGTTTGGTTCTATTACTCAATTTGTCCCACAGGTTAATGCCCCCACCCTACCATGTCCCACAGTCTTGGCTATGAGGGGCTCTTTCATTTCATGTATAAAAGGCTTCCCTCATTCACATAGTTCAAATGTAGAGGACTCCCCAGGTTATTATCAGTACTGGACCATTATTAAGGTCCCCATCTGCTATCATTTCTACCATGCTTCCTCTTCATTTTCACTAATTCTTCTCTTGAGTTCAGTTTGTTGATTGAATGTGAAGATATTTGGCAGATGTTCCTTTCTCTTATTACACTTAGAAATGACAAAATGGGAAGCCAATACCTTTGTTTCAGTTACACTCTCCCTAACTTTTCCTGTCTGTCCAGAAGCTACCGTAGAAGATAATATCTATGTCTTTTTTTCTCACTGTAATTCCTTCCTTATGTGGGCAAGTTCTTTCTGGGCAGGCAATGAGGGCTCTGCTAAAAGTCTTACTGCTTACAACAAAGGCCACGATTAATGCTGCAGTCTGCTTATAATCCTGTCATCCTGTCCCACATATTCTAATTCCAGGGACTGCCATATATTCTTTACTCTAGCATCTATTTTAGGGCGGGGGCAGGATGGAGTTATCATCCATCATGAAGACATGTCACTCTCTACCACATAGAAGAAGACAGCTTCTCTGGGATTTCTACCCCCCCCACCCCATGGGCCTTCAGCAGCAGCAGCCTCAGCTGTCCATCTTACCACATACAGCAGAGGCAGTACAATTCCTGAGCAGGAAAGTTTGCCACATGGTCAAGGATAGAATGTCAGGGCATGTCTCTGGGCACTTACCCCTTGGATGTCTTAGCTTCACTTTGTCTCTTATGAGCCATAACACAATAGCCCAGCTTCTTATAAACTCAACATGGTTTTCCTTGTGCTCTAGGGGAACCAAAGGTAGGCTTGGAGTATTCTGTGACTTACTGCGGGACACGAGCAAACATCTACTCTCCCCAAATCAGACACTGACTACAGATTAAAGAAACAATTCTAGGCACTGAGAGATGACTCAGTGGTTAAGAGAACTTACAGATGAGAGGACCTCGATTCAATTTCTAAGACTCATATTGCAGCTTACAGCTGTCCACAACTCCTGTTTCAGGAGAGCTGGTGCTCTCTTCTGGCCTCCACAGAAACCAGGCTGCCATAGGCAAACCATTTATATACATAAAATAAAAATAAATAGATTGGTTTTTTTTTAGAAAAGAAAGAAACAAACACTTTTACCCATGTATATGCAACTGAGCCAAGTTTAATTGAGGTTGCTGGTAGGAATGTGGATGAGGTGTTACAGGAATCAAGGCAGCTTATGTAAACCTGCACCATTGAAGGAAAGATTAAAACCTCCAACCCCCCCCCAAATACTTAAATATTCTCAGAAAGGAAAGGGACCACATGTACCTAGTGAACCACACTCTGTGCTATCTTAAGAGATTAGTGGGATCCCCTCCACTTCAATGAGGTGAGTGTCAGTGACTCTGATTACTGAGGGTCTTATGTGGGTAAATTCTGGTGCTCTGTTTTTAACACTGTATTCAGGCCATGCCATGCTCAAAGCACACAAATCAATCACAGTCATACAAACATACAGTTATGGACAGTACATAATATGTGACACTGGTAATAAATAGCCAATATGTTTAGTATACTAAGGTTTTCTCTTTATCTTACAGTATACCCCTCTCACTAGGAACCAGCTAACTGTGAAACAGTATGCACTATTAAGTTGCAGCTCATGCATATTGTATTTACTGGATCTCTTGATTGACTCATTTTTCTCTTGTGCTTGATTTAATCTCATGTTTTTATTATGACGCTAGAAGCAATGCTAGAGACCATGTATGTATGTACACGTGCTGTATATTGTGTATACACATATTTGCATATATGGATAGACTTTATGACACACACACACACACACACACACCATACAGCTCATGTGTATAGCAGGCTTTGCCATCTAGCTCTATGTGTGTTCTGTGACGTGCAAATGGAGGTGGAGTGTTGTATGGCAGTTTCCTCCTAGATTAAAACAGTCCCACTCCTAAGGATAAGATAAAAAAGTAAACA
>JAQHUG010000102.1:5572335-5592544 GCA_028555095.1 Dicrostonyx torquatus | reverse complement strand
CTCTGCCTCCCGAGTGCTGGGATTAAAGGCGTGCGCCACCACCGCCCGGCCAGATTAGATTTCTCAAAGCGCGTCTTGATCATGTCCTCTCCTCTCCCAGACTCTCAGTGCCATCTACGTTCTTACCAAAAAAGAATTATACTTTTTAGTTGAAACCAAAATTTCAAACTTTCAATCCCACTTTTTTTCTCCAACCCACTTACATTTTGTTGTAATTATTACTGCTTTTCTCCACTCATACCCAAGCTTTGTTACTTCTGTGTCTTTTGCTAATGAGATTCATTCCACATGGAATGCCTTCTAGCAATATGCTATCTGTCAAATACTATCTTTCAAGATGCACAAAAATTACCAGCTACTTGTCCAGCTGTCGAGTCCCCAAAACAAGGTCTTTTTCTCCGTTGTTCTCTTTCTTCTTCTCCTTCTCCCTGCTTCTGTATCAGTCTGTTACTGAGGCAAATACAGATGGAAGAAGTTTGTAAGCAGACGCTCAGTTTCACAGCTGTTTATTCAATTCGGTATCAGTATGTGACACCCCCACACCCTGTCAAATACTCCACTACACTGCCACCTTATCCTTTCTTTCATCATCTTTTTTTTTAAAGTGCCGCTCTGTCCTAGAACTCTACTCAGCAAACAAAAGGGAAAAATCCTGAGTCCATTTCTACATTCATCGTACATACACACACACACACACACACACACACACACATACATAACAACTACAGTCTTAGTGATGACTTTGAAAGACATTTATGTATTTATACTTTTTAACTTTTATTTTTAATTGACACTGCTGTGCATACTTATGGGGGCACACTCTATTGACTGGGTACACCTACACATTGTGCAGAGATAAGTAATAATATTTGGCAGGCACATCACCTCTAACACTTATTATTTATTTATTCCTCTCTTGTAGTCAATTTGAAATATGATATTGCAAATTATGGTAGCACTTCCATGCACAAAGAGACTGGGACTTCTATCGCCTGCCTGTGCTGGGGGTGAGTCTCTCTATAATCCTAGCTCCTTTTCTTTCTGAAGTCTCTGGCAATTATTCAGCTCCCTTTATGAGATCAACAGTTTTAGATTCTGCAAATAAAGGACGTTGTTGGATTATTTGTCTTTCTGCATCTGACGTATTTCAGTTAATATCATATTCTCCAGGTTCATCCATGTTGCTGCAAAAGGCAAGATTTCATATTTGTTAATGGCTGAAATAGTAGTGTGTGTGTGTGTGTGTATGTAATAGTTGTGTGAGTTTGTGAAATTGTAGTGTGTGTATGTGAAATAGTGTGTGTTTAAAAGTGTGTGTGTCTGTAATAGTGGTTGTGTGTGAAATAGTGTGTGTGTAGTGTATGCATATTATATATTCTTTATCCATTAATCTTGGTCACTTGGGTGGTTCTCCATTTTGGAAAACATATTTTAGGTGCTAGGAATAGTGGTATAATAAACACGAGAGTGCAGGTATCTACAGTAAACTGATTTCATTCCTTTGAATAAATGCTAGGAATTCTAACAACTGGAGACTGTATTTATCAAGATGTTTCTGGATGCTGTGGCTGGGAGAATGAGTGGCAGCAAACCCAGAGCACAAGGTCCTCTCAAGCGGTACTTAGCTCCCTGCACCTAGGGAAACAGACACAGAGAAGAGCTGTGTTTTGTTTCAGTGTTTATACCTTTGTTCCTTGTGTTTACTGTCTTCTGTTTCTTTATTCTTTAGGGGGAAACATATTGCAAACACACACTGAACTTGTCCAAATGATTGTCATCACCCAGGATATATCTAGTGGGGGACTTCATTATTTTGTGTTTGAAGAATCAGACCCCTTAAATGTAGGGAGAAAACTTTCCAGTTAAACCTCCATCCCTATCCTTACATAACCTTATAATCTGTAATTACACTAGTCCCAGATGGCCTTTCGCTGTCAGAAGCCAAGCCATCATACGTTTAGATCGTAAGAGGGAAGGGAATCTGGTCGGGTGAGTTCAGCTCACTACATCATTACTCCATATGGAGATATCAGACACCACCTCTCTTTCAGGGGGACAATTAATTTCTTCATTTGGTTTCCACTGGGAAGGGTTGGAAAGAATTTTTTCTTGGCACTCTGGGCTCTGTGCAGTATATGCTCCTCCTCACAGAAGAAGAATGAGTTATGTAGGTGTTGAGTTGGCATGGCGATTGGAGAAGCTAATTTATTGAAAGTTCATGCAAAGTGGATTTAGCATGGTGTGAATAAAACATAAGACTCCTCATTTGCACAGAACATCTTCAAGGCCTTGGCCAGAGACTCTTCAATTCAAAGAGTGAAAAAGATTAATTGCTACAATGAAATACTTAGAATATACTAACATATTATACCATATGTACAAATAAAACCAAGCACAACATAGACATCTTTCCTCAATTATCCATACAAGAAAAAAATAACGATCATGCTAAGTAAGATTCCATTATCATTTCTTCTTCTATAGAAAATTCTGGAATGATTCTATCATATAAGAAGTCAAACAAATGTATTCTGTGGGAAACAAAGGTAAGAAAAGACTGGTAGAAAGTCAACTGATTAATGAAATTATGTTATTTTGTGGTTTGTGATATTTCTTATTGTGGTTTGTGAAAGAAAATGGCCCCCAAAGGAGTGGTACTGCTAGGTGGTGTGGCCTTGTTGGAGGAAGTGTGCAACTGTGGAGGTGGCTTTGAGGTCTCATATATGCTCAAGCCATGCCTGGCGAGACAGACCACTTCCTGTTGCCTGTGAGTCAAGACATAAGCACTCTTAGCTCCTCTAGCACCAAGCCTGTCTGTCTGCTGCCTTACTTCCCACCTTGATGATAATGGACTAAACCTCTGAGCTAGCCCCAGTTAAATGTTTTCCTTTAGAAGAGTTGCCATGGTTATGGTGTCTCTTCACAGCAGTAGAAACTCTAAGATAGCTACCATGATGAAGTTTCATCTAAATAGGTGCTGTTCTTTCATAGCTAATTGTTATTCTTTCTTTTTTCTTAAAAAAAAAGAAAATAAAACAGAAGAGAAAATGCTATTGAACTTGTACACTCTTCAAGCCCCACACCTAGATCCCCCCTGGCCTCTGCTCTGTCTCTCTAGCTTTGCACAGTGATGAGCAGAGTGTCTGCCTTTGCACATTCAAATCTTTCTTCCTGACTCTTGAGAGCATCAATCACATCCGTTCTCTTCTGGCTTAAACTTGCATGGATCACCTGGAGGGGATGTCCTACTGTTTACCTCCCTTGGGGCATAGGAAACCAGAGGCTTGTTCAGACCAGTTTAACTTTATATCACATGGTGCTGACATGGCTATCTGGTGTGAGTCAGCTTAAGCACGGCTGACACAGGCTATCCTGAGGATCACGTGTCAGCTAATAACAGCAGACATTAGATGTCTGACAAACCCAAAAGGAAACTGATATAATCGATTGTATAACTTTTGGGACATTTTTGTGGGTTTTATATTAATATGATCTTGAGGTCAGAGGCTTTAGTCTTTGCCCCCACCAATCTGTGTCTGTCTGTCTGTCTGTGAGCCTGTATACCTGCCTCCATGTTCTGTGTGCCTGCCGTGTGTGTGTGTGTGTGTGTGTGTGTGTGTATGTGTGTCTGTATCTGTCCGTGTGTCTGTGTGTTTATGGTGTCTGCTGGCACCTGTTCCTCACACTCCCTCTAGCTTCCCTGCCTCCTTCCTTTCCCAGGACTGGAGTTGTAAGTAGTATTCCCACCCAGGGTGGCTATCTCCCAAGAATGCCGAGGCACCATATCTCAGAGAATGCTGAGGCTGCTCCTGTAGGACCACTCCTGGGTTCTCAGAAAACACGGGGGAATTTTAGAGCAATAGCTTGGCTGGGAAGGTCTTCTGTGTGAGCAGGCTAGGGCATGGAGTGTTTCACAAGATCTCCACAGGATCCTAACCTACAGACCAGGTTGAGATCCAGAGGTGTGGACTATGGAACACATTAAGGAATGATGGATTTTAAGTGTCTTATGTAAGCTATGCCCTTCAGCATGGCATTATAGGTAGTTAAGGAGCCATTTCATGTATTGTTTGCTGTGATGCCATTCCAGGAAAAGTCTTGGCATTCCAATGATGATAACACAGAAAACCGACTGACTTGGAAATCCTTGTATTAGGAAACACTGACATATAATTGCATTATTTGTGTCTCCATATTTTCAAATAGTATTGAGGTGGCTGATTTTGGAGTTCTAACACCACTGGTTAAATAGACAACCTTCTGTAACAGTTCACGACATGTACACTCTTTATCTATGACTTGAAATAGTTTAATATTAATAATATTGGTTTTTATATTACTTTTTAAATTTCATGTTATTTTTCTATGTTTTTCTGGCTTAGCAGTTCTAAGATACGTACTAGAATACTCTTAAAATGCTTAATATATTATTTTTTCCCATCAGAAACAAAATTTCTCATGATGATTTCTTCCTAATGTCTTTTGTTGAAAACCAAAAGGATTATGGCACCTCTGGGTCTGTCTTTATGGGCCTTAAAACAGCTGGGCATTGATCCTCTGATGAGCGGCTGCTTGAGAATGAAAGCAATTTCTTAATCGGGATATCTGGGTGCCTTGTGGAGACGGAAGGTTTTAACTATTGCCTCTCTCTGCTTACTACCATTCCATTTGGAAAAACATGTCACACAAGGCCAACGAGATCCACTTACACTGCTGATTCTGCTCAGATGAATACCTGATGAGGCGACAAACCTGTTTTAAAATGAATTTGCTGCTCCCATCAATTCCTTAAGACTCTATTGCAAGCCTGAAAATGTATCAAATAATGAAACTTGATCATCTGACCCTGCTAAATGCAGCAAGCTATGTCCCAGGCTGTACATGTGACAAATTTTTATTTATTTAATTCTCAGTTTTAAAAACCCTGAAGTCCTCTGCAGTGAAATGCTGTTTCTGTCTTCTGGATAATGCATAAAAAACCTGTCTACATATGAAACTTAAACTAACGGCACTGGGCCACTTGGAAAAACAGAGAATTCATTTACATTCAGTACAGCATGATACTGTCATTAATTGCAATAGATGAGTTTCCCCAGGGTAACAAAGATGCTGGTTTTTGGTGGCTGACTATTGCTGTCCAGGGAATACAGCCAGGCCAAGATCCAAACCGGTAAGTTCTATTATGGCAGTAGACAGATCCCCTTGGTGGGGATATCTTTCCTGTCAAAGTGTTTTGAACTCCAAATGAATAGTCCTTGAGGCTAGGGGGTATATTTTGAATCAAAAGCCATCATCAGGTTTGGAAGTGCACACCTCCCTCCTAGAGCACAGTTTTGATCTAAGTGTGCAGTTTTATCCTGGTGAGAGATTGGCATGCCTCGCCAGAGCATGGAAACTAACTAGTACAATGAATTAATGAATTACGTGTACAGAAGTAATTGTTCCCTTGCATGAAGAGGGCTAGAAAAGACAGAGTATATCATTTTTCTTAGTAATTTAATTATAATGGAATGATTATTATAGCACCTCATTCCTGTAGGGACTGTAAAATTGAAGGCTTAGGTGTGATTTTATTATCAGCAGCTAAGGATGAGCTCAACAGCCTCTCAATGTCCATCTTCATTTGCTGTTTTCCAGTACCTTCAGAGCATCTCTCAAATGTTAACTGTGGCTTGTCATAATTTTATGCCCATGTGAAAATACAGTGTTGACCCAATAGCAGTGGAGAATGGATTTTTAATTTATTTTCCCAGTTATGATGCTGAATTTGAACTCGCACTGAGTTTTCTAGGCCTTCAGACCTACTTCTCTGTGACTAAGAGTGTCTGAGCTGAGAGCCTGGACCTTCAATCATGGGTATCTATTGCTTTTATCAAAAGTGTGTGTGTGTGTGTGTGTGTGTGTGTGTGTGTGTTTTAGTGGGTTCATATGCACATGTTCTTGTGTTTGTAGAGATGTAATGACCTCTGGTACAGTTTTCAAGAGCACTGTATAATTCCTTTGTGACAGGATCTAATTGGCTGGCAGTTTATCCATTAGGCTAGCCTGACTAGCAAAGGAACCCAATGGATCAGGCTCTCTCAGCATCCTCAGAGTTAAGATTAGAAGCATTAGTTTATATGGGCACTGGGCATAGAAGTCAGGTCTTTATGCTTTTGAGGCAAATTGATGCTTTACTGACTGGGCTCTCTCTATAGCCCTGCATTTGTGTTGTGCTGTAATTTTTGTTGTTGAAAGAGGGCACTCTGTAGTCCAGACTGCACTGAATATGCAATCTGTCTCCTCAGCTTCCCGAGTGCTAGGTTTACAGCTCCCAGTCACCATGCCTAGTTACTGCTTGTGTCTTCTATTTATCTTTGTGTAACTTCCCTTCAGTTATCCTTGGAGAAGCTGCCTAATGCTATTTCATTTCTGTTTGGTTGGTCTGGAAATTAATCCCTCTCTCATGCTCTGTGGGGTGTATGGACCAGGCTTGGTACAGGATGGCCTAGCATCTCTAAGCGGATGAAGGCCCACCATCTTATGGGGTAGGAATGTCTGGCATCTTATCGTTCATAAAGCCGGGCATTTTTTGAGACACATGGAATAGTTCAGGGATAAGCATGTCACCATAAATCCTGCGGTTCATGTCAGTATTATAGATAAGCTACGTTTTTATCATTTTCTGGTCTTGATAATATGGTAGGTTTCAGTTTGAGAGTCCTTGTTGGGCTATGTATCATTAATCTGGAAAAATACACTGGAGAGATGGCAGGGTGCAAATGACTGAACTTGAGTTGTACAAAGGCAGACGCTTGTGTTCAAATAATGGAAGCCAAAATGTCTTCTGATTCTTGCATTGAATTGGATGCTACTACGTGTAGAGAGATCCTCTCTCACAAGTTTTCTTGTCATCATTCCATCACATTAGACAGGGGATGATTCTGCAGATTGAGTTTCTGAAGATCATTCCTGCAGATTGAAGTCTACTATGTTGTGTTTCTGGATGTTTTCTTCACAGTACAATTTACAGAGCCGAAAGTACAACAGCTACTGAGACAAGAGGGAGTTGGGTCCTCACTTTAGTGAGGAAATGTTGCATGAGGAGGTGAGGGCTGTGTTCCCTGCACCCGGCTCCTGGCTGCGGGCCTGATTTTGGCCCTGGCTAGCTTATATCCAGAATAATTACACACAAGCTGTATTAATTTAAACTCTGCCTGACCCATTAGTTCTAGCCTCTTATTGGCTAACTCTCACATCTCACTTTAACCATATCTAGTAATCTATGTATCACCATGGGAATGTGGCTTACTGGAAAGATTCTAACCTATGTCCATCTTGGGCCTGAGAATCATGGCATCTGCCACACTTCCCTTCCTCCCAGCCTTCCTTCCGTCCTGTCTATTCTGCCCACCTAAGGGGATGCCTATCAAAAGGTCAAGGCAGTCTCTTTATTTACCAATGAAAGCAGCAGAAATACAGAAGCACCTCCTACACCAAGGAAAAACTTGGAAATGCTTTCCTGAGAGATTTGGCGAATTGCTACTTTCTTCTCTGTCTCATAGTGAATGACAATTGTGATTTGAAGAAAACAAGAAAAAGGAAGACAGAAAAACCGGAACTACTTTTTATAAGGTCTATAAATTTCTCTATCCATAGACTGATATTTATAGAGGAGGAGCTAGGATGATTTGAAGTGAAGGTAGAATATTTGTAAACAACAATTAAACCATTTTGATTGAATATATTTTATTAGGTGGGAAAAACTGTTCACATAATGATAATGATTAGCTCAGGCCGAGCCATCTTCTCCATGTCCTTTATCTGAATTTACAGTTAACTTTCCTTTTTTTTGTGATGTTTTCCATGTTAGAACTTTTTTTTTGGCATTGTATTAATCTCCTGAGTGTGGAGGTCTAGAATAGCACATGTTAGTCCTTTGAGCTGGGATAAAGTTAATCTCCCTTCGACTCTTACTCTCTGCTCACAAATTCTGGGAAGCAGAATAGAAGTCTTGCCTTGAAAGCAGTCAGTGGCTGGTTTCTGATTGGCCCCAGTTTTTCTCTGGGTCAGCAGGCAACTGCTTAGGACTGACTGCTTGGCGGGCTGAACGAGGCTAATTAGTTCAGGTGGGACTTGAGTATAGGATCTCTGTGTCCCTGGCATCCCCTGCTATCCATCTGAACAAAATAGATGCCGAGTGACAAGTGAGAAGCTGGCAGGTCCAGCCTTATTTTAGCCACAGGACTTCACAAGCAGGTGTCATATTGTCTTTGAAAAGGAAGGGGCTGAAATCCATAACCTCATTCTGCCAGTCCTCCCATCTCCCCTCTTGACTTCTAAACGGTTCACCAGTTTCAGTCAATAAGGTTACATTTAATTGAGAGTGACCTTTCTTAAAGGCAAGATTTTATTTCTTTATATTTTAATTGCTGAGTATATTCTGTAGGTGTTAGGTTACGGATTAAATTGTGCTCCCTCAAAATTGAAATCCTAATGCCTAGTACCTCCAAATGCTATCTTATCTGGAAGTGAAACCTTTGTTATTAAAAGAAGGTAGGTAGAGCAAGCCTTAAATGAACACCATGGGTGTAATTATTAGCAGGGAAAATTTGGACAGAGTCATAATTCCAGGTAGAGTGATTCTAGGAAACAGAGAGAAGACAGTCAGATAGAAACCAAAAGGAGCAATCTGGACCAGATTCCTCCCTCTGCTTGCCAAAGGAACCAGCCTTGGAGTAAACTTCCTACCTCTGGATCTGTGAACAGATTTCTGCTCTTTCCTGGTGCATTCCTTGATAGTCATTGCAAACAAACACAGGATCTCAGTATTGCCCATTCTTAATTCAAGGTGCTCATTTATTCCTTGCTTTCAGAAGTTAGTTACTCAAAACCCAAGAGATCTGTCTATGGCTCACAGAAAAGGCTAGGTTATAACTCATGTGTTTAACTCTAGATTAGTGAGGCTTTTTCCCCTTCTCTTCTGAACATGTTCAAGAACCTAACAAGGATATATTTCTTTTCTTAGAGAGGGAAGATAGATTTGTTAAGAGTACAGACAAAAAAGATAATAGTATAAAAACCATGTACCTGCCACCGAAGTTTAACAGATATTAACGTATTTTCATATTTCCTTCATATCTCTTTCTTCAAAGGAATAAATCATTGCATATAATTTAGTTACTCTTCCTCAACCATTAAAGACACTCCTCCATCCCAAAGGAAAATACTACTAATTTGACTTACACTTAGTTCATATTTTAATATTGTTACCTTGTATATATTTATCCATAAGTAATATGATATTTTTCTGCTCTTAACAAATAAAGTAAATGGCATGTCACCATCACATCATCTATAACTTCTTTTAACATAGCACTATTTGATGGCACATCTATGTAAGTGTGTACAGAACTGTATTTGTTGTTCATTACATCCTGTGATATTGATTTTCTAGACAGAGAAAAGTGATATACACTAATACCACAGCTGATATTATTAAGCTTGTCTTCTATTTGTGCACACACATTTTATTAAGATAATATATCTGGCAGCCAGATTGATGAGTCACAATGGCTACTTCTGTATTCTCATCAAGTGCTACCAAACTGAACATCAAGTGGATTGTCATCACTTACTTGAGAAATAACTATTTCCCTACCCCTGATGTCATCAGATCTTGGTCTAATTAAAAATTTATGTGTTCTCTCTATCCAAGCACCAGCCAAGGACTTCCTTGCCTTCCTACACCTGACCACTATACAAACTGAACTACTGATGTATTTTTGGGGTCTTTTAGATAGTTTCTCTGAAGGGCTACTCAAATTGTGATCACAACATTCTTATTTATCCTGGGGAAGCCAGATTGGCCATCGGCCAGTGTCTTTAATGGTAGAGCTACCTTTTTAGAGGGATGAATGATGAGAGCAGGAGATGAAATTGTACAAGATCAGGGCAGGGACCCAGACCACAGCAGTTCAGAAAAGTCCTGAGTTCTCTGACCACAAAGCCAAGAAGGGAACTGTGGTTTCTTATTGTCTCTCAAATGACTATCTTGCCTGGAGGCTATGCTCTACCTGAGGTTGGGGGACTAGAACTTCAGTGCAGACCTCCGTAATCTCTTCTAGTGGATATCTTTGGCAGTGAATCTTTAGACTTATTTTTTTTTATGGTGAGAGTGTTACATCTATTTCCCAAGTGCAACCCATCTTCTAGATGAATTTAGGGTTACATCTTCAGAGTTGGGAATACCACAACAGCACTGAAGGCCTATTGTGGAAAAACTTGTGGTCAAAAGAATGAAATCTCTGACACACCTGGATGGATATATAACACTTCAGTTGGATGGGGTCAGTGACTGGGCTAAGGGACCACCCCTCAGGAAGGTGGAACCACCCTTAGGTTGGCAGGTTTACCAAACTTGTGCTAAAATGTTAGATGGAATAATTGCCTCTCTAATGAGAAATAACACTTTTCATTTCTGAATCCCTGTCCTATATGCCACCTTACAGCACCACGTCTCTACAGCTTCATAAGTCTGCCTGCGTCTGTGAATACCCAGAAAAGTATAACTTTCCCTTTTGTTCATTCTGTCTCTTTCCTGAGAATGTTTTCCCTAACTCTTTGGACTTCCTGAGTACTTCTGGCTTTCTTCTTCTTTCTCTAAACCTCCTCACCTGAGCAAGTGGCTGCCTGCCAGTTGTGGCTGGCTTCCAGGCTCGCTTCACTCCAACAGCATGCCCTTTTCTCTTTCTTTTCATACTCCTCTGGGCAGCTGCCAGGATTTCCAGCTTGTGTGCCCTGAGTATTTCTTTTAAACTCTTAATAAAATTGTACTTAAGCATCAAAAAATGATGCGTACATATATACTACATCATATAGACACTATGTATATGATGTTCATTTATATCATTTACATCCATAAAATATTATCTTCCATGTAATGTTATATATTAATTATATTGTGTTTTATAAGCTGTATTATTAGCTTGCTTTTCTCGGTATTCATGAGATTTATCTACTTTATCATATTGTTCTAGGTGAGTAAGTTTCACTGTTATATAATATTCTATCGTATCAATATAGCTTTTTTGATTATTAATTCTTCCTTCTTTTTTTACCCCACAATTATCCTTTCTCATCAACCCATATTCTTCTTTTATAGGATTTATATTGTTCCTAGTTGTTGCATAGTTATATATGATTCCTAGTATATATAGGTGAAGGGTTGTCTGTATGATGTGGAATTGCTACTGTCCTAGGATAAATAATACCTTTAATTTGATAGCTAATGCCAAATTATCTGCTCAGCATTATTTTGTGATGCTACCAGCAGATTGAGAATTCTTATTGCATCATGTTTTGCAAGAGACCCTGTTGTAGCGTACCATTGTTGTGGTTTTGTTTTCAGATAATTAATTTAAATTTGTGTGCATGCTGTGTGTGTGGCATATGCATATATGTTCACATGAATATGTGTATACATGCAATACATTTGTTTTTGGAGGTAAGAGGTTAACATCAATGCATATCCTCGGTTGTTTCTCCACTTTGTTTACTTATTTACTTATCTTCTAATTTATCTACTTAAGACAGGGTGGTGTAGGAGGGTCCTTCTGTATTTCTGTTGCTTTCATTGGTTGAATAAAGAAACTGCCTCAGCCTTTTGATAGGGCAGCCCTTAGGTGGGTGGAGTAGACAGAATGGAAGGCTGTGAGAGAGAAGGCACTGGGGCAGAGACCATGTTTCTCCAGCCCAAGATGGACTTTGGTTAGAATCTTCCCAGTAAGCCACGACCACGTGGTGATACACAGATTACTAGATATGGGTTAAACTAATATGTATAAGAGGTTAAAACAAATGGGCCAGGCAGTAATTGAATTAATACAATTTCCATGTGGTTATTTCAAATGTAAGCTAGCCCAGCAGCTGGGAGCCGGGCGCTCCTCTCAGGTGCTGGGAACACAGCCCACACCTCTTACTACAACAGGGTCTCTTAGTAAACCTGAAGCTTTGCATTTTGGCTCGATTGTCCTGCCAGAGAGCCCTCCAGGATCCTCCCTTCTCCATTGTCTAATACCAAGGTTTTAGGCACATGCCACTGCATAAGGCATTTATGTGAGTTCTGAGAATCTGAACTTAGGTCCTCACACTCGTGCAGAAGGCACTTACATACTGAATCATCCCATGGTCCCTCCTGTTGTAATTTTATAAATCTCATATTCGATTGTGGTAGGTATATCCTACCTTGTTTTGAATTAAATTCAGTGTTTGTTAATAAACAGACAAAGGAATTTGTTGTCATTTCCCGTTTCTGTGGTATAAATTTCCCACCATGGCCAATTTCAAGTTACCACTCTCTTCACTCTGCACAGTTTTAGGTCACCAGTGTGACATCACTGAGAATGGCCATGCTCAGCTTGAAAAAGATAAGCACAGTAAGCTCTACCTTAATTAGACCAACTTCTTTCTGACATATTACTGCTAAAATTTACATTTCTCTGGATACAGATTCAGTGTGAGTATGTGTGTCTGTCTGTGTGTGTGTATGTCCATGTGTGCACACATGTACAGTCAATTCTAATGGAAGAATTTTCTTAATTGAGGTTCCCTCTGCATGGAGGACCCTAATTTATGTCAAGTTGACTAAAAACTAAGCAGGTTCTTACATCAATTCTGCCAGTAATATTTAAAATGCCATTCACTTAGCATTGATCTAAAATGCTATATCTCATAAATCAAATGTCTTTACAGGTTCTTCAGCTGACTTCATTGGCATATTTAACGACTTATGTGTCAGTACCACACCAGTTTAAAGATACCTCTCCAAATCCTACATTGTTCTTCCTCAGAATCATTTGGCATTTTCTCTGTTTTTACCCATTCATTGTGGATCTTTTATTCATAACACTGTTTCTGTATTTCAGGAATATGGGAATAATTCTTTTACAAAGGACCCAGGTTTACTAGAGAAGAAATAATGAAGCCAGGGCAGTGTTTGACGTGATTGTATAGGATTTCGTGTTTCAACTGCAGCTAAGAAGTTTGTTATGGTTCTTTCAGATCTTCATTCAGCCCTTCCGAGACCTCTAGCCCCTTGGGGCTTGGTTTCAGTGGATAAAGGAGACAAGAAAACATACTTAACTTTGTGATCCTGCCGAGATAATTCTCTTTTCTATAGATACCAGCCACTTAGTTTTCAACAGCCTTGGAAGTCTACTGCTAAGGCACATACCTCAACTCAAGAGTTGCTGAGTGGCAGCATCAAGACCAGATCCTAACTGCAGCTTCATGGTGCTTATCACTACTACATAGCCCTGATTTCAGCGGCTGAACTGATAGCAGACATAGTTGAGCAATGACAATGGCAGGACAGATGCCTTGGTAAAATAGATCTGTCAATCAGTGATGACAATGACACTTGTTGGGATGAACATAAGCACATTGCCAGCCTGTGTTTCTATGACTGACAAGTTGTTAAGGAGTCTCACCAAAAGGATCGATCATTCCCTGTGGTTGTTCTCTCAAACAGAACATGTCAACCAAGACAGACTTCTTATCTAGGGGATTCCAGAGCAACAGAGACTTCTAGCGAGTATCAGGCTATTTGTAAATGTCACCACAGATGATTAAATCACATTTGCCACCTTCTCTGTAGTCTCCACAGCACAGACGGACTAAGAATTTAGTAATAGAAGAGCATCTGAATCCATCGCTGATATCACAGTGGTGTCCTCCATGC
Source organism: Dicrostonyx torquatus (assembly GCA_028555095.1). Taxonomy (NCBI): domain Eukaryota; kingdom Metazoa; phylum Chordata; class Mammalia; order Rodentia; family Cricetidae; genus Dicrostonyx; species Dicrostonyx torquatus. The sequence goes on along the minus strand of JAQHUG010000102.1, from coordinate 5,578,824 downwards.
CATGCAGTCATCTCACCAACTGTGTCATGGTGGATCACTTTGACCAATAGCAGTATAGATCCAGCACATCTTTTAGCCAGCTCCATCTCTCAGATGTTTCGGGTTAGTCATCATGTCAGTAGAGATTGATATTTTCTCAGCCCATCTGCCACCAACAATCACCTCACACTGACCACGATTAATCAGTAACTGCTGTACTCATCTTTGACATCAGCCTGCATAGATTCCCACACAGGAAATTAAGAAATATTTTTTGGGGGCTTTCAGGCCAACTTGCTTAGGGATTGTGAAATCAAGTTGCCCCCTTCCGTGAGTGGCATAAGCAGAAGTGTATGGGATGCAACAGCTCGCCAACATGAGCCACCCACAGTGTTTTCCGGACTCTCATTAGCTCCTTTCTTAAACAGTTTATCATTCCCAGACAGAACACCACCAACATTGTCTAGTTCCAAGTTCAGAGATATGTCCTTTATACCTAACAAAACACTATCATTTCTTCCTCTTGAACATTCTCCATCCCACCTACTGAACATGTGATCTATATATAAGACTTACCCAGTCTCTTCAAGGTCAACAAGGATGCAACAAGATTATACTCTTTAAAAACAAAAGACATCTCAAGGGTACCATTTTCCTGAAGATGAGTGGTCATGACATGGAGGTTCCTTGAGACAGTGAAGGACGACCTCAAAGCATGTTTGGAAACCAACACTGCACTAACGCATGTGAGGGGCATACTTCCTTCTTGTCCTTGAGCGTTTCTTCTGAAGTCACAATCTGCCTTTGAACAAACAACTCAGTGAGGAGGAAGGTCAAAGAATCCATCTAAATCGACACTTTTAATAGTATGGTAATTACAAGGGTATAGGCACTGGCAGAAAATTGGATTTTTTTAAAAAAAAAATTACCATTTGCCTGACCTGGAGTACATTGTTTTCTCTGACTAAAATGAGGGTTGTACTTCCCTTAGAGAGGTACTTGTTATGGGCATTACAGCGTTGTAGTTAAAGTCCTTAGAGAGCGGGAGAGAAGTCTCAGTCGTGGAGTGCTTTCTGCAAAAGCATGGAGAACTGATTTTGAATAGCTAAACCCAAGTAAAAGCCAGTCACCCTGGTCCATGCCTGTGACTCCAGTGATGGCTAGTGGAGACAGAAGAATCTTCAGGACTCTCCAGCCAGTCCAGTTGAAATGACAAGAGTCATGTTCAGTGAGAGACTCTGCACAAAAAGAAGGGTTTCCTGAAGAAGCAGTTGAGGAAAGAGATTGTGACGGTTTCTGACCTACGTGGACATGCATTCTCACACAGGTATATATATGGATATTTATGCGGCACAGGTACACACACACATGCATACATTAAATTAAAAAACATAAATAAAAGCAAAGTTCTTACCAAATGCCTGATTAGCAAAAAATGCTAGTATTCCCTATTATTCCATAAATAAATTTGGAATCAGCACATCAGGCTTCCTAAATTATTATATTCACTTTGTCATTAGAATATCATTACTTTTCTATGTTAGTTTTGGGGATACTTTATGATATTACATTTTACTTTGCATATAACTGTCATTTTTCTTCACATATTAAAACTTTTTTCTTTTCCTTTGTAACATTTACATAGCTCTTTTGTCATATCTTGTAAAAGTGTCTTTCATTTTTTTTCACTATAGAATGGTGTCTTAAAATTTTAGACATTTTACTGTAATGAACTTAAGCTCAACTCAGATTTGATATTTTGAGAATACTTCAGTAAGAACCTTATTAAGTTTTATAGATTAATTTCAGAAAGAATTCTTCTTTCTGAACATGGTATATTTAGAATCTTTATTTATAGAATTTATATATTTATAAATTTTATAGATTTATAGAATCATATATTTAGAATATTTTAGATATTTTATTTATTTGTTATATGTGTGTGTACATATACATGAACACACACACCCACATCAGAAGACAACCTGGAGGATTCTTTTCTGTCCCTCTCCTATGTGGAATAATTGAACTCACATTGTCAGGCTTAGTGGCAGTCCTTGATGGATGTTAAGACATATTAGCACTATGCCTAGATACCATATATTTTCTGTTGCTCTTATAATAGAGAACTTTTTTTGTTGTACTCTTTAATCATTTGTAGCTGTAAATATGAGATCCATTGAATTTGGAGTGTTGACCTAATTGTTGAATGTCATGAGATTTTGTAGCTTGATCTGCTCTTGAATTTTCAGTTTCTAAATTTTTTTGCTTGCATGTTATATGTGTGCATTGCATATGTGTATGTTTGTGCTGATGTGTGCACGAGTGCATGTGACTATGAATGCATGTGTGTGTGCCTGCTTATGTGGGGGCCAGAGGTTTACATCAGGTGTCTTCTTCTATTGCTCTCCACCTTGGTTTTTGAGTCAGGATCTCTCCCTGAACTCATCAGTTGACTAAGCTGGCCAATAAGCTTCAAGTATGTTCTGTGTTTGCTATTCTGTCTCCCTGTACTGTAGGTAAAGCTGAGGGTCACTGTTTTACTGAACTCAGAATGTTTTGCTTATCCTGCAGGCATTTTACCCACTAAGGAATTTTCCCATCTCCTTGAATTTTCTATGTAAATAACCATATAATAGGCAAATCATGGCAATTATGCCTTAATTTTTTCTAGTTAATATGCAATTTCTTTGCACTGACAAGGAATTTCAAGGATATATTGAATCACATGGAAAATAAAACATACTGTTATTTTTCTATGGATAGTGTGTGGCAAGGTGAGTATGAAATCAAGTCAATAAACTCTTTGAGCTTCTCTTTTATGCTGAAACCCATTGTTTATCTTGAATTTCCCTTTTAAAAATAATTTTAAAAAATTTCTGAGACTATAATATACTTATGCCATTTTCCTTCCCTTTCCTCCCTCCAACCCCTCCCGTGTAACCTTCCGTTACTCTCTATCAAATTCATAGTACTTTCTATTTACCCGTTGTCGTGTGTGTGTGTTTCTCTGACCTACTTGGTCAGTTTATTAATGTTACTTGTATGTAGATGTCTTTAGATCTTGCCATTTGGTATTGCACACACATGTAGTGTGCTCTTCCCTGAAAAAGCCTGTCTCTCCAATCTCAGCACTCCTTAGTTGCTTCTATTTCTTCTTCTACACCTTCCACATTCACGTGTCTAATGCTGCTGTCTCTGCGCAGGTCATGGCATCCACATTGATGAGACTTAATGGGCGTAGCTTCTCTGTCATTTCTAGGAGATACGATATCGCAGCAAACTTCCTGTTTCTCTACTGACTGCTCCATCTTCCACAATGATGCCTGTGTCTTAAGTGTAAGAGCTGTGCTCCTATGTATCATATACGCATCTGTTGGGCCTTGGCCCCACGACTCTGCACTCTGGTTGGCTGTGGTTGTCTGCAATGGTCTCCATCGGCCTTGCACGTTTACTTCTGTTTGACTTTGCAACACTCAGCATTTGGAAAAATCCTGGTTCACTGAATTACACAGATCTTTCAAGGGAAACATTTCATTACATGGTGCCAAAAATCACATTTATTCATATAACCATGATCTTCTTAGAACAGTTTTAAGATATTCCAAAGCTTTCAAGCTCACAGTAATGAATAACAATTTTACAAAATTCTAATTTTCTAATTTTCGCTTGAAAGCTTGAATTTATTCACTGGCAATAGATATTGTTAGTTGTCAGTTGTTTTCCTTGACATGTCAGACTTACCACATTTATTTTTCAAAAAAATGTACGCCAAAATCCAAGCACTGATAACTAGAGCTTGTCTAGTACTCATCCCGTCAAGTGTAAATGGTTTGTCATGGGGAGGGCAGTAGCTCATGCCACAATCTAAACTCCTAAACACTAGGTTTGCCTCCAGACAGCTCAAACGCTTCACTACGTGCAGAAACTGCTTTCTTCATGTTTTCCATTTTGTCACACTATTAAAAAACATATACTCATGGTTTGAGATCGAATGAAATTAATGATGCCCAATCACAAAGATCATTTGTAAGCAAAACTGGTTGAGGTGGAATATGTGTGGTTTTTTTCAGAAGGTGTACCCAATGATGGCAAAACTCTGTGCGCAGCTACTCCCGGAAAATCCTTGCACTAAGAGACTAGGCAGCAAAAGGTAACAATCCTCAGGATGATTCCATCACATCTCAGAGTACCCGATGCGGCACCCTTTCTTAAATTTCTTAAAGCAGGGTCACAGTTGTAAATCTCCAGGCCTGTTCTTCTCAGGAGTCTCTTGTAAGGGCCTGGACGTCCCACACAGCTGCAGAAGTCACCAAGTATCAGCCCTGTCTCCCAGTTTGCATGGGCCCCCATTAGGATAACTTAACAGCCAGCTTCCAGCCTAGCGACAGTTGCACTCACCGACGGTTGTTTCCTTTCTCTGACTTTCCTGAGCTCGCACACTTGTCTCTCCCTCTTTCTCCTTTGGCACTGTCCACTTCATCTTGTCCCAACCCTATTCTGTAGCTACAAGATAACACTTGTTATCACCGGTTTAACTGTTGCCCCTCTGTCTGACATGGCATGAGAGAGTCAATGATTCCTGTTGTAATTTTTCATCCGACATTGTTTTTACAATACTACCTACAGTGGAAGTCAACACTGTGAAAATGGCAGATGAGAGCCTAGCGTTATAATTTTGACCTAGTGTATGATCTTCAAGCTTCTCCATTTGAAGTTTCATTATTATATTTTTATATGTTTCATAAATAATGGGACTTAATTTAATGGCCAATTACAAACTTTTAATCCATTTATATTTATTTTAAAATTGATCCATTTGAAGTTAACCAAAATTGTTTACTAGATTGTTTTTTTATATTCTCTCCATTCTTTTTCATGATTTTGTCAGACAGATTATTCTAGCTATTTTTCCCTCTGCTGACTTAGAAGTTTGACTTTAAATTCCATTTTTGTTATATAGCTCTTCTAAAGAAATGTGATGAGCTATTTTAATTGTCTTTACTAATTTATCTTATCCTGTACTTCATGTTTTATTCTTTTATTTCCCTGAGCTTTATTTTGGGTGAGTATGTTATATCTTTTGTAAAATTTATTTTGACTTCTGCTCTACCAAGTAGATAATTTATGTATTTTAAATTTTATTTTAGTACCTAATTTTAATTTTCAGAATACTAATTGGCTTCTTTTGTGTTTTTATTCATATTTGATGGCTTTATTTTAATATTTTTTCTTATGTTACAGATATTATTTATTTCTTTGAGGATATGAAATATTTCTATTTTGAAGTCATCCCCCCACATATTCATGATTGTGTTTTCATTTCTTAGCTTTGACTTTTTCAATAAGCTTGAAATTCCCGTTTCCAAGCTGACCTGAAATAGCATTTTCTTTTTGTAACTTTGTGCCCCGTTTTTCCTGCCTGTGAATTTGTGAGCTTGATTCATCCTATCTAGAAAGAGTCAGTTTTTACATTGTGGCTCTGTGCACTCATCCCGTTGTGACATAGGAGAGAGGACAGCCCTGGGAAGAAGCCTTTCACCAGCTAAGCTCTGGGGACACACACATGAATGAATATGCTCTGATCCGGAGTCTGTCGCCTCCACTTAACTCTGTTTTTCTTTTCCTCCCTCTGTTTTCAAAGCTAAGATGTTTTGTGTATGGTATACGTTTGTCGTAACCATTTTAAAATATCAAACACATGGGCACTATGTATGTGAGGTTCAGAGAAGGTTATGTGCTCATTCAAAGTACCACCTTGACTTTAGAGGGTTTCTTTAGGAAGTTCTACTAGGTAAAAATGTCATTGCATAATGATACAGGAGGTAGAGGTGGCGGATTAATTAATTAGAAAGCTTACAACAAGCACAATTATGCATGTTGAATTCTCTACAGCACTCCGTGCAGTGTCTTACCTGGAACTGGCCCTCAGTGTCCATTAACTCTTGCATTTACAGACTTCCCATCTGTTGTTTTGAATTTCCCCTACTGGTTTCTAGTTGGCCCTGACTTGTTGCTGTTTTCCTGTTGACATCTCAGTGTGATTGTGGCTCTATGTTCTTTATCAGATGGCCTTCCTTGTTATATCATCAAGTACTCCCACCTGACTTTATTGTGTGTTCGCAAAATATATATGATGAAATGAGACAAGTGACTTGCTATACATTTGAAAGTAGCAAATGTCTGGATTGGATATAGAAAGGAAATGGATGATTTTTTAGCAGGCTATGATTTTGGAGACCAGCAGTCGTCGTAAAATGTTCTGAAATGGCAAATTTCAGAACTATGTGGAGGCTATGTGAGGCTGCTGGAAGTATTCCTTTGTAGTATTTATGTTCATACTGTGGTTCAGCACAGTGGAACACACCTGTGATCTCAGTCTCTGGGAGACAGAGTAGCATTACTGTAAGTTCGTGGCCAATCTTGTTTACAAAGTAACTTCCATGCCCATCCTGCACTACATAGCAAGACCCTGTGTTAAAAATAATTCCCTAGCCGGGCAGTGGTGGC
>JAQHUG010000102.1:5441716-5571433 GCA_028555095.1 Dicrostonyx torquatus | reverse complement strand
ACAAGGACATGTGCTCAACTATGTTCATAGCAGCTTGGTTTGTCATAGCCAGAACCTGGAAACAACCCAAATGTGCCTCGACCAAAGAATGTATAAGGAAAATGTGTTACATTTACGCAATGGAGTACTAAACAACAGAAAAAAATAATGACATCTTGAATTTTGCAGGAAAATGAATGGAGCTAGAAAACATCATTTTGAGTGAGGTAACCCAGGCACAGAAAGACAATTATCACATGTACTCATTCATAGGTGGTTTTTAAACATAAAGCAAAGAACACCAGCCTACAAATCACAATCCCAGAGAACCTAGACAACAGTGAGGACCCTAAGAGAGACATACAAAGATCTAATCTACATGGAAAGTAGAAAAAGACAAGATCTCCTGAGTAAATTGGGAGCACGGGGACCTTGGGGGAAGGTTGAAGGGGAGGGGAGAAAAAACTTTAGAGCTCAATAAAAATCAATAAAATTATTGTCAGTACAGGTTTAATATTTGTTATCTAAAAATCCCAAATTCAGAAATCTCCAAAATCCAAAATTTGTTGATTGCTGACATCTAACCCTCACTTGGAAAATTCCATGCATCAGAGGTGAATTGTAGTAAAAATATAAGCTAACTGAAAGTGTTTTGTAGGATTATAATGCCTTCAAGTTGTATGGGTGGCCTGTGTATGAAACATATGAGTTCTGTGTTTAGATTTGGGTCCTTCCATAAATCTCCTGCATATGCAAACATTCCCAAGTCTAAAAGAAACAAAACCCAAGCAAACCTCAAGTACTAATGCTTCTAACTTCAAGCATTTGGATCAGTGACACTCAGCTGGCACTGGCTTCTTGCAGGTAAGTACTTTAACATCTGTGTTCATCTCTGCCGAGCTGGGAGTGAGTACGCCATCACAACACTGTAGGTGAAGGGTGTTCATATCTACCCACCCACATTTACTGGCTACCTCTCACCTGACGGTCTCTTCTACATACTGTGGACGACTCACAGATGAAAAATACGTACCTGTCTTTGGGAATGCACTGTCCTGAGATACCGCAACACCTTGTGATCTGTGCCATATAGATGTGGGAGCAAAGATATGTCTTGATGCCTTGGTAATGAATGAGTCTATGAAAATTAAGCAAGATCTTCAGTGAACATGTCACACTTGAATTGTGTGGAAAAACTAGTAGGAATTTGGCCTCTAGGAGAAGATGAAAATTGGGTGGACACTGAGATATTCTGAGGACACAAAGTTCAACTCTGGAATATGGAAAGGTGTGGGGAGACTCATGGTTCCGGGAAAATGGTACAGGTGGCAGTGACTATACCATAACACCAGGCACTATAGCCTGGGAGCCTGAGCATGACCTCAGCCTCAGCTTTAGACCATCAGAGTTGGGTTGTGTTTTTCCACAAAGAGTAGAATGAACACAACACTTCCTTAGAAGGTGGGAGGCTTTTGGCTCTGAGATGAGTTGTGCTGTGTATTAAACCTGTAATTTTGTACAAACTGTTTAACCTCTTGAAACTTTCTTAAATAATCTGGTACAATAATAGAATTGATCTGCTACTTCAGTGAGTTCTTAAATATAAGCTGAATAAATATATTTGAAAACATATTTACATTGTGAACCATTGTATAAACATGAGATGCATTCAGTAAATCATTGTGTTAGATTGATAATGACCATAGTTAGGTATGTGCAACACCCACCATTAACTAAGATCAATGGGCAAATCTGTCATCTGGACAGAAATGTTAGGGTCTACTACCTTTGTATGTGGACAAAGATCCGGATGCCTTCCTTTGCCTCCTGAGTGCTGGGATTAAAGATGTGTGCCACCATCACCTGACTAAGCAATTCCTTTTTAGGAAGCATAGTTTTACCTTGGTTATTCATGAAAAATTCTTCTGGGACCTCCTAGGGATGGTCACATTTCTTATATAAAATAATCTACCTGCATATAATCCATGCCTATTCTTTGTACTAATATGCATATTTCAAATCATTTCTAGATTTCTTACCTTACAATACTTAACACAATGTAAATGGTATGTGGAATGTTAATGGTATGTACATATGATATACTGTATTGTTTAAGGAATGATGCATTTATAAATGTTTGTCTAAGTTCAGTATAGGTATAACTTAATTTTTTCGCATCTGTCATTAGATGAACCTATAGATGTGGAATCCACAAACATGGAGGGTAGAGTGTACCCCCTAAATCAGCAGAAATGAGACCCACATCACATTACCCACTTACCTTTTTACCTTGAGAATATGGAACATTCTTACTTTTGTTTCTTGCACACAATACAAAATTATCAAATGACTCAGAAGTTAACACATCAACCTTGGATTTTGTGAGCATTCAAGAAAATGTAATAGCCAGAGTTCTATATCTGCAACCTAAATTAGCCCCAGTGTACCACTTCTTCCCGCAGATCCCGGGGATGCCAATCAAATACTAGAGACACAAACCACAATGAGAATTGGTTCTTTAGGTATCCTCGCATCTTGACTTTACAAGGCTTTAACCTTAGCTTCATGCTTCCTGCGGGGCCTATTGCTGAAGTTGCTTACGGGTTGGATAGATCAAGCTCTACACATATTTTTTTTCCATCTGAGTAAAATTAGAAATGAAACTGTTAAAGTCCTATTGATTCTAGTCATGTTCCATATGCATTAAATTTAACGTAATGGACTGAAAAATGAGCATTGCAGCATCTATAGGTAAGAAATGTTTGTGTAAGGATATACTGTTCACATGCCCTTTATCCAGTAATATATGTATTGGTCTACAATAATATATGGCACTAAGACATTATGTTGAATATTTCTAAAATAATGAGCATCAATAATTTTCATTCAGACCACTTAAATTTTGCTCACCATTAATTCATCATTACTTCTTGGCTTTGTTTCACTTAAATATAGGTGTACAAGATTTAATGAATATTTTTATGATTGGAAATACTAAGATTCTTAGCATGAGGATAATGTAGAAATATGGATGACTATACTGTATTTATGATCTTTTAGTTATAGTTACAACATATCTTCATTTGGCTTGCTTCTGTATGCAATTAATATTAATAAAGTTTAAAATCTCCCTTTGTGTGATTGCACCTGCTTCACAGTTTATTTTTTTAATATTTATTTATTTATTTATTTATTTATTATGTATACAATATCCTGTCTGTGTATATGCCTGCAGGCTGGAAGAGGGCACCAGGCCTCATTACAGATGGCTGTGAGCCACCATGTGGTTGCTGGGAATTGAACTCAGGACCTTTGGAAGAGCAGGCAATGCTCTTAACCTCTGAGCCATCTCTCCAGCCCATCCTGCTTCACAGTTTAAACAGTTATCAGTAAACTTGACAAACATATTTCAACGTGTGTCACTATTTTGAGTTGAAGAATTTGAACCTAACACTCATATATCAGTGGACTACTAGAGGGAGATACTTGAATATATTTTAGCATACAGCTCATCGTATGTAGCATTCAGCTCATTATATTCTGACAAACGTTAGCCTATTATACTGTGCTTCTGGTGCCATTCCTGGTGTGGTCTTTTCCGTACAGCTCCCAAACTCAGTCAAATGTCAAGTTCTTATGTCATTGCCTAAATTTAACTCACACGGTCTACATTATTTTATCTGTATGAGGACATTCTAGTGTACATCCCTCCCTCTTCCCCTTTCTTCTTTCCCTCCCTCCCTACTTCTCTGCCATGCAGCTGGCATATAGTCTTGCTTAGTTTAATGCCTCTTTCCTCTAATCCATCTTCATCAAGTAATTAAAATGATAATCCTCTCCGAGGCACACATTTGACTGCATAGTTCCCCTTGTAAGAAGGCTGGATGATTTCTTAACAACTGCAGTCTGAAATGTGACTTCATGACACAGAAAGGATGCACAATGTCCTTTCTGAATTAGCCTATACCTGCTTCTCGATCCTCCGTTTTCAGTCTGAGGTACTGTGTGTGTAGCTCTCCACGAGTGTCATGTTGCCTCACATCTGATGTCTTCACTCATGCTGTGCCCTCAGCCGTGTTTCTCTTAGTATATAGCCTTTTCTCCTATTTCAAGACTTGATATATTTTATCTTAAGAAGGCCCCTTTCAAACTCAGTTTGAAATAGTAAATGTTTTTTTATGTTTCCCACACACTGAGTAAAAGCCTCTATGCACTGAAATTTTATTGACACTTTTTTTTTGTCTCTCCTTCACTGGACTACAACATTTTAAAGAAAAAGGCAATTTTGTATTCATCTTTGCATTCACAACATCAAATCCAATGTTTTCCGTGTGGGTTAATAATTAAGTATGCTTGCTAAATTGTCTTTGAGTTAAATTAATACATCCAATAGTTTTATATGACATTCCCTTTCCTTTGGTTGAGAGTTTTAGATAATTGAGTAGATTAATGAAAAACCTTGAAAGAATCCTTACTGGCATGCTCTCCGTGTCAACTGTAAGTTTAAAACAGGAGGTGAGAACAACCATCGTGTTCAAAATTCCTGATGGAGACACATCAAAGCTTGAAGTAAAAAAATTAAGATAGTAGTTATCAGTTTCTGGGAACCAATTAAAATTCCAGGATTGTATGATTTGTTGCTGTCATACATAATAATAAGTACTATAAATATGTTTGATATATTAGACATGTAAATTTATGTGTAGATTATTGCTAATAACTAATGATTGTCAGATCAAGTCATTCACAGTCTCTAGAGTGAACACCATTCCAATTTTGGAATCTCTCCCATATGAAAAAAACATCATAAGAAAAATGTTCTGGGCTTGGAGGTGGCTCAGTGGTTAAAGGATTTGCTGACAGGTGTGAGGACAAGGGTTTCAGATGCACAGAAATTACATGCAATGCCAGGTGAGTATGAGAACCTGCTTGCAATTCCAGCCTAAAAGTGGAAACAGGACATCCTCAGAGCAAACTGACTGATGAGGCTAAGCATATTGGTGTGACCCTACCTCAATGAATGAATTGGACCGACCAACTGAGGATACCATATCGGTATGACCTTACCTCAGTGAATAAAGTGCACCAGCCATTGAGGATCCCATATCGGGATTCTCTCTCTCTCTCTCTCTCTCTCTCTCTCTCTCTCTCTCTCTCTCTCTCTCTCTCACACACACACACACACACACACACACACCTGGAAAAAAAGGAAAACACATTGTAGGATGTTGAATGATCATTTATACTTGCAAACAGTGAACTCCTGATGTATCTATCAGCATCACTTCAGGAGAAAACCACAATGTTTTGAATGAATGTTCTCCTTTGATCATTCTAAGACTCTCAGAAGCTCTGCCAAATAGTCTAATTTTTTTTGGAAGAAACAGTAGGTGACAATAAAAATAAACAAATGTACAACAGCCTATTTCATTTCCTCTCTCTGTCAAATGATTCATCCTGCGTGGATCTACTAATACTAGATGTGAGGGAAAGTGTGCACACTTTAGGTTTTTGTAAAATGTCATTTTGAAAGACTCCTTTGATCCGTTGCCTGAGATTTATAAATGTGCATCTTTTTGATCCCTGACTTGTGGATCTTCCATTCATTTGCTGGGTTTTAGCTCCCGATGCTATGCTGGACCTTTAATTTAAGGAAAATAAAACACGTACATTTCTGGAAATGAGGAGTCTATTGTGTTCATTAAATTCAATTGTAATTTTATTTTCACCAGAGAGTTCTTGTTTGATTAGTTTAGATATAATTACACATATTTCCTGGCATAAGAACACCAAGAAGACAGGAAAAGTCAGAAGATTCAAGGGTAAAATTGTGTGTTTTGAGGACGTGTGCAGTATTTGTTTACTTATTTCTCTTCATTAACCTGTTTATTCAAGAGTTAATTATGGAACATTTCCTATGTGTCCACGGTCTTGCTAAGTGCCCTGTCAACCTGTAGTTCTATGGAAAGTTCCTTTATCCCTTAAGAAGAGTTATGGAGCCATGAGTTTTTCAAGAACAGTTTAAAAATTTGCAGAAGAAAAGCACCAATCTGGTTCAATCTGGGTGTGAGGCTGTCCTAAGGAGGAATCTTAGAACTGAGGGACAAAAATGGAAGCCATGGGGAGGTGAGGGCAATGGAGGAGGTAAGGTAGGAAAGACTACAAGGCATACACTGGCTGATGGGTAAGCTGCTTTTTGGAACCTTTAAGGCTCTAAGGACGCTTCCCTGGATGCTTTCCTCTCTATTTCAGATCTGACCTTTCTGAGCTCAGTTGTCAGGAAGTCTTATTTCTCTTTCCAGGCTAGCAAAAGGCTTTACTGAAGAGTGAAGTAGAGAAAGTGATGTGTTACAAATCCAGCTGCAAATATTTCAGTGAAGATGGAGCTCTCTCCAAAGCTAGGAACTCAGCCCGCACTTACTCCCCTTTGCTCAACCTGCTGGTGCAGGAGTCCAGCAGATTCCTACATGATCTTATGCATCTAAAATTCCCTGGAAGAGGAAAAGAAGTAAGTTGCAGAGATTGCTCTGATTTCTTCATAGTTTCTGATCTTTGGATGATGTTTCAATTTTTAACTGTTAACAATTACGCTTCACCTTGGAAATGAATGGATAATGAAATTAAATATTGTTTTCTAATGAGAAAGAAAAAGTATAAAGGTTGAGATTTTAACAAAGTATTGAGTGGAAGGTACCAAGCTTGGTAGATACTTATTTATATGTGGCTATTAAATAGGGTTTCAGAATAGGCAAAAATAAAGAAACAAAAAAATCAAGTTTTGTGCTAGCTCAGCCATCTTTAGTAGAGATATCATTTGATGGTGGTGACGGTATTAATTGTGAAGGAACACATGATGACGATATTAATTGTGAAGGAACACATGATGACGATATTAATTGTGAAGGAACACATGATGACATCCAGGGTAGTTGTTACTCATTCACTCAATATCTGTATAGATCCAATGTTTTATTACAATGCATGCTTTTTTATAATGTATCATTAATGCAATTCAATGAAAAGTTTTAAAATGCTCATTGATGCCCATTTTTATTGTGAGACTAGTCATAATAGACAAATGTAGAGACAATCTAAACTGTCTGTTGGTAGATGAACAGAGGAAACATATAATGGAGTAAGAGTCAGTCCAATATATGGTGATGTAGGTGTACCCTGAGGACACTTTGCTAAGTGAAAGTAGCCAGTCTCTCAAGGTGAGCACTATATGATTCTGTTTTTGTAAGGTGTTCACTGAGGAGTCTAATTCATAAAATCCAAGTGTGGAGTGGTGACTGCCCAGATGGGAGAGAAAGAGAGGGTGCTAATCAACAGGCGTAAAGTGTCTGATGGGCAAAATAGCTAAATTCCAAGTACACTATATACAATGTTTTACCTAGATCAACACTACTGCATTGCACATTTACAACTTCATTAAGAGAGTTAATATCATTTTACATTTTCTTGCCACAGTAATATAAAATAAAATAGTCACGTAGAATAAATTCCTCATCTAAAGAAGGAAAGCCTTCTGCCCTATAGAAGTGATTCACAGTATATCTACAGAGCCATTAAGAAGTGAACCTATTGCTGGATAGGTTTATGTGGTGGCACATGGCTTTAATCTCAGCACTTGGGAGCAGAAGCAGGTGGATCTCTGTGAGTTTGAGGACAATCTGGTCTACAGGTCAAGTTGCAGGACAGAGAAACCCCATCTCAGTATATGTATATACTCAGTATATGTATATATATATACATATATACATATATATATATATATAGAGAGAGAGAGAGAGAGAGAGAGAGACACACACACAGTGATCTTGTTTATTTAACCTGTCAATGGATGTAAAATCATGTCTCAATGCAGATTATTCAGTTTAATCCCAGTTCTTATGATTCTCAGTCTATAAATTTGTATTTCATTGTGTCTCTGAGATGAGCACTAGGGCACCTCTCTCTCCTCTTTCTGTTTTTAGAAACTGCTTTTCTAATCTTCTGTATGTATTATGGATATTCATATCTGTGGATTTGAATGCTCAGAGGTCAGAGGAGGACACTGGGTTCTCCTTGCCCTTGTTCCTTTATGGCAGGTTCTCTCCTTGACCCTGGCGCTCATGATTTTTGTTTAGATTAGTAGCCAGTAAGATTCAGTCATCCTCCTGCCTCTGACCTGCATGCACTAGGGTTCCAGGCACATGGGAAACCATCTCTCCTCACTCCTTGCATTGTAGATGTATAGATATAAAGGCAAGTCATCATGGTTACACGGCAACTTCTCTTAAGCACTGAGCAGCCTTGTCAGCTCCTAGAGAGCATGCGTCTAACTATATTTCAGTGCAAACACGATGCAGTTCTAAGATATCTTTTCATGTCTCTGGAAAAAGCAGTGAAAGAAACAGTATGGTGCTAGTCAACAGCCCATATACGGTGGGTTTACATGCAATGAAATATAGATTACATAGCAAACAAAGAGTGTTTTTCTGAGTTGACATTCTTTCAATAGGTGCATGAATTTGATAACTGGCTTTTCTTCTGAAAGAGCAAATCAATGGGGCAGGACATGCGATTACAGATGTATGCCCTGGTTTTATTTGTAGAGTGCAAAGAGCAAAATGTATCATTGCATGCTACATTGGTGCTGTGAAATATCATAAGTCCTTGTACTGTCTCATTTTTAAAGTTACGGTTTTACAAATACATCATCTTGCAGTGTTGCTGCTGTGGAGGCGGGACTCCCAGTTCATTGGAGGACAACTTGAATCCAGAATGTTTTATGAAAAATGAACACCCAATCATAATTTTCTCCTAAAAGTGTCACTGAGTTCTAATTATAGGGTCTAGGTAGCCAGTAGTCTGACTACGGCTAAAAGCAATTTGCTGGAGGAATGGGAGAAGGAGATGGGACCCTGGGTGACTGTTTTCTTACTTGTAAGTAGCACAGGGGCCTCTTTCCCTTCTACATATTTCCAGAGTAGGTTCTGTACTCACTAACTCATGAACTCAAAGGTGCAGGTAGAGATCTACAGCAAAAGCAAGCAATTAAAGTTAACATTCCTGACAGCAGAATGCTTTTCACACTGAGCAAACACGCAATTGAGTGCTGAGAGGCTCCTGGAACATTTCAGAGTTCTCCGGGGATCTGAAAGCTACTGCCAGCCCAACCAACAGGATACACAAATGCCTTCCTAAACAAAGAAAGTGGCTTGGAGGGGATTCTATTTCATCTGTGTGAAAGGACCCTATTGCACATCTGGATGTCCAGGGAAATGACCATCTCATGGAATGGGGAATGGCACCCACCCTGCACGACCATGGCAGACAGCAGATAGACTAAGTGAGTGCCAAGAAGGCCTCTCAAGCGGAAATATTTATCTGGTTGAAAATGAAGAGGCAAGACAACCCCAACTGAAAGCAAACAAACAAAATATCCCAACCATATGCTTAGCAGTTTGCACATTTAATAAGAAATGCCTTCTTCTTTTTTACATATATACATAAATGTCATTGTCACTGCAGTGGTTTTGGGCTCCCCAACAGCTTGGCTCTCATCTCCTCTGTAGCCCTCCATTGCTCGTGTTCGCTGCCTCCCTCTGAAATGGCTGGACCACATGAATTACAAATGGTTAGGGATGGGATAGTAAATCTGTGAATTAGCAGAACTAATGAAATGCTTCACAGAAAAGCAAAGATGAGGTAAGAATTACCGTTAGCTAGAGGAGCCTGCAAACTCTAGGCATAAGGGAGAATAGGACACAGATGGAAACAGAAAGTTTTCGATCTTAATGATACAACCATCAGTCTACCATGATATTTATAGCTTTTTACAATTATATATAAGATTTTACTGTTTGTACAAATACAAATATATCTATATATGCACATATGTACCAAAACCATCTTATATTTACAATTTATACATTGTATATCTCATATTTACATAACCATTTAACCTCAGAATTTATGTATAAGATACTGTCTGGTATATTTTTATTACTCTCTTGTGAAACTATCATGTAAGAAATATATTGGCCATTAGGTTTAAAAGTAATCTTGTGACTTTGCAGAGCCAGTAACCATCCTGCTATCATTTACATACATTTAAAAGGTAGCCTTGATTCGTAACATAGCTCTTGATTGCTTTAATGGGTTTCTCACATCTTGCACCCCACAGTTGGGTACTGTATTGAAGGCCTGTTGGTGAGACCAACAGTGAAAGTCCCATTGAAGGAAAATCACCGTAAGTTACAGAGATGCACAGGCAAATTCTGGAAAATGTGGTGCACTTGGCATCTGAGGAAAGCAGAAGAGAGAGAATCTCACTGGTCAGTGAACTGACTCTAGAGAAGACAGCAGATGAGACAAGACACACGGTTCTTACCCAATACAGAAATGGCCCACTTTTCCTCTTTTGGTTTGTTTCAAGGCCCTGGCTTTGTGCCAGGCACTTGGTTACTGATTTGAATAGATTTCATTATTAGCAAAATGGAACAGTTACATGTTCTGAGCTATGTTAGCGGAAACTTCAAACTTACAAATTGCAGGAGGACACTGACTACTTTCTTCACTCTTTAGCTGCTGGTGTATCCTTTTAAAGCTCAAACAGCAAATTCCATCTCCCAGAATGCCTTTCCGCATGTCTAGGCCAATATATTGCGTTGTTCCTGTCCACAGTAAGATCAGGGCACGTCCCTCTGCTGCTACAAGTTTGCCTTTGTTGGCTTTGCCTCAGCACGTTCTCCCTGAGAGTAGGATGACAATCTTCCACTCAGTTCAACCATAATATCTACTTTAGATACTATGGGACAAAGGGATACATTTCTAGTTGCTACAACAAATAAGAGAAAAAGGCTGAACTGCACCATTGGTCTTGCTTACACTCTAACATGAAGTCCTAGAAAATACTAGCAACAATTTTATTGATATTTTAAATTTAAAAAGCTATGTCAGTTCTTCTAGGTTAAAAAGTAGTTTTTTTTTTCTCAGTAGTAAAGCTCTCTAATATTTAAACCATGGACTTGCATGGGAGAAGCTTTAAAACAAAGCCTAGAGGAACTTTGGCATGATGACTGAAAATATATAGTAAGCAGTCACTTCTGAAAGGGCCACCATCACCAGAAGAGTACATGGTTGAGGGGAGCTAACCAACCTGCATACTTGGATACCTGTCCCTTGAGATGCTGGCAGTCAGAGATAGGCCTTTCAACAAGATTAAAGAGACGCTATTAATTGCTATTGATCAGGGGTCAACAAATTAAATTGCATTTGCAGCTGCCTTTCTGCAAGGTCTAAATGAGAAAGGCAGTTAACGGCTCTGGCAGACACAATGTTGTGATTAATTTAATAGGAAATGAGATAACAGCCACCACAACACAAAGCATATATGTCCATGTGCGTGTGGTGTGTGTGTGGTGGTGATGCTGGTGTGTGTGTATGTGTGTATGTGTGTGTGTGTGTGTGTGTGTGCCTGTGCACACACACCTGTGTGCATGTAGAAAGTTAGGCATCTTGGAGACCTCAAGTTAAAAGTTCTTCTTCGGACCTAACTACCCATTTTCCCTTATATATTTATTCCATGGAAAAACAGAAACAGACGGGCACAATAGGTATTTAACGATTTTCTTTTTCAAATTTCAGGAATCTTGCTGAATAACAATGTGGGAAACGAAGAGCCAACCTTTGGCATTCTGGAGGTGCATGCGTGAAGGCAAATGCTAGAGGCCCATGTCTACTTTTGTCTCACAGTCCGCAGATACAGTTCAGTATGAGATTAATGTTTGTAAACCATTAGTGAAAGAATTGTTTTCTCCTCACCTTTTAAATACAGACTTTTTCCCCCCTCAAGATCAATATATAAAAATCCCATCTGATCAGTGTTGAAGTCTGGCTAATCAAGTTCCAATTTCTCAAGTCAAGATGAAAATAAGTTGGCAAACAGGTGTGGTGTCTGGGAGACACACACACACACACACACACACACACACACACACACACACGTAGTTGATCCTGAAGATCAAATATGTCACTAGTAATTTTGGAAGTGTCCCAAAGTGAGATAAGGTGCCACTCCAAGCTCTCCTTGCTTTCCTAGGTTCCACATTGTTGACTGCTGGCTTCGGTAACACCATCCTTCTAATCCCAAGAGCCAGCAATGAGACTGCTTTCATTCTAGACTCCCAGGGAGAGCTGTTGTACCAGCGGCTGGGTTTGAGTCTCAAATTTTCATTACTGCTTTCCCGGGCTTTTGTAATTGTCTCCCAGTAGTGCTCCCACCTCTCGCTAGTCTCCAATTCACTCTTCAATCTGTTGTTTCAATTGTTTAAGGTAAGATAGTAATATGGCCGTGCAGCCTTCGGATTTTTTTTCTTTTAATAAATACTCCATAATGTTAATGAAAAGCAAGTTCAATTTTCTTAGTATGTTTTTCTAGATCTTGACAATTAGAATTTCGTCCCAGATGCATCTCTTAGTACATGACTCATCTTCAAAATTTATCATTCATTGTTTTCTGTTTTATAATATTGTTTCTCTAAATATATACCCAAATCATAAGTGAGATTAAATATTCAAATCCAGCATCGCTTTGTCTATCTGTTTTCTAACTCCCCCAGTCCTAGCAATGGTGGCTGATCTATGATAAGACATTCTAGGTTTTAATTTAAACTACTTCATGTTATTCTTCTATTCAGTGCTTTTAACCCTATGTGAAGATAGTGCTGCCTAGGCACATAAACCTAGGAAAACCAAAATGTTCTCTGTCCTCTGTGTTACAGTCTGCAAAATGGTGATAATAACTGAGAGGATGCTTGAGCCAATAAATACAACTCATTGTCTTATGTATGGCAACCAATATGATGTCTGATACACCAAGAAACTGAAGCAATGGTAAATGAATTTTATATTCTAGTTCCTCCCATCATGTTACCATATATGTTCATTTATTTGAAGAAAGTTTTCTTTTACTGGAAAACTTTTCAACTTAAAATTAACTGTATAGCTGTTTGAAACTAAGTCTACTCTGTACTGTTTGTAACGCGAGTGTGGGGAGTATTTAGCATCTGGAATGGAACGAATGACGAGCTCAACATTTTGAAAAGTCAAAGCGAAAGTCATGTCATGGTTGCCACTGGCAATATTTATAATAGAAAGAGAATTGAGTCCTTAACACTCAGTGGTAGAAATATCAGGGATTTATTGTGTGGAGGGGAGCAGTGAGAGGCTGCATGTAGGTTCCTGGGTGCATGCACTGTGTTTAGGTCCATGTGCGGATTGAGGCTGTAAGTCAACATCAGGTGTCTTCCTTACTGTTTCCCGCTTTTCCATTGCTTTTCCATTGCTCCTGTTCACCATTAGGTTAGAAGAGACAGACCATAAGCCCCAGAGAGACTCCTGTTTTCACTTCCTTACTGCCATGACTGCTTTTGACATGGGCGTTAGGGATCTGAACCCAGGTTTCCTGCTTATGTGACAAGCACTTTACCCACTGAGCTGTCTTTGCCTCTCCCAATTTAACTTATTTAATGCTTACCTAACGAATAGTCTTCTAGTCTGCCTTCTTGGTGTATAAGATTGATCAGGGACATTCAGCTGTTTATACCAGGCAGGACAATTTGGATGTTAATATCATGCATATAAAAAAATGTGGTCAGAAAACAGAGGCGAGTTGGTGACTCAGAGATAACATTTTGCCTTTCAGAATTGTAAAAATACTGTTTTGTAGAAGAGTGCTATTCTCAACATAAGAGTTCAAATTCCACCAACGTACAGATCTGTGCTGTGGCTCATAGTTCTCTCCCATGCTTCTGAGGTGTTGCATCTATGAAATTTTGAGGACAGAGGGAGTTGAAAATTGAATGAATGGAAATTTAAATGCAAGAAAGCCTAATTTTGTTTTATGAAAATGTTGGCATGATGCAAGTGTGTCTTTATGTGCTTAGGTGCACCATGCTCATTTTTCTTAGTGGATATTTTCCCCATTCTTTAATAATAGAGAAACTGATGGTAACTATAAAATATTGTTCCCATAACTTTGTTTTAGGCAGTGGGTTTGTCTCAAAGAGCATGACCATAAGAGTTCATTACTACTCCCCAAGTACAGTTTGTGTACAAAAAAGGCAAAGGTATGTCCCTGGGTACTAGCCACAAGCGGCCATGTTTGCTCTGGGCCTGGTTCTTCGTTGCTTATTGTAAGTCAGTTGGAGAGTTTGAGGTTGAATATGGGCATTAAAAAAAATATTGTCAGTAAAAATTTTCAAACAGCGACAAACCTAGGAGTCTTGTCTGAGATTTTAGCTATGACTGGCAAGGTTCAAATCTATGTTTTAGATTTGAGAGATATATCAACCAAATACCAATGCTAAGGCCATTTTGGATTATATAAATAAACTTTCTTCTCATATTTAAAAAAAATCTAAGAGTTTTGAGTATTGACTGAATATTGGAGAATTATAAGGTTACTACTTTTGCTATATTTTAAAAAATATAATAACACAGCTTTGCAAGAAAATACTGCCTTTTTAAAAATGAGATAATTATTTTGTTTCGGAAATGAATGTATGCATGCTTGCTAGTGTGGATAGAAAATAGTGAGTTAAATATTCTGCACATTCCTAGTAATTAACACTTTATCAGGACAGCGAGGAAGTAAAGGACACTTACGCGATTTTTCTGTTTGAAAAATATCATAATAAATTTCTGCACAGCCCCTTCTCATCGCACGATGTTAGATAAAACATTCATGTCTTTCTATTATTATTTTCTCGGTAGTAAGAGCACAGACAGGATCCCCTCCTTGCAGGTTTGTTATGGAGACAGAACACACTGCTGTGGTCTCTGAGGACAGCATTGTGCTTGGCACACTGCATATTCGAACACGGAAGTGCTGCGCATGTGTGGAGAGACGGGAAGCTCTGCACCCTACCATATAAGATACTCTCCCTTGCAGTTTATTTGAGCCTCTTTTTGTAACGCCCCCTCCCCCCAAATCAGCCTTGCATCACATTTTGAAAACTGAAAATGCACTCAGGCACACACTAGAGTCAAAGCTTAATTCTATTTGGCTACAGCTGTAATGGCATGTGTGCTGTTGGATGGCAGATGCCATTGTGAGTTCGTCATTGAAGGAGAAGGAGTGGAGAGAAGAGAAACTTGGAAGGAAAATATACCACAAACAATGTTCACTGGGTAACACACTTTATATTTAACAAAATAATTTTTAATAATATATTCTTTTACACATCAAATATTGTTGCTAGAATACCCCCCTTTTTTTTTTAGTTTTGTGTTTTTTGTTTTTTTTTTTCTCTCTCTCTCTCTCTTACTAGTTTTCAGGCACACCATTTTTCAAAGATTTTAGAAGCTGAATCAGTTCAACAGGCATCAGCTGATACCCCGGACGCTGATCCCTTGTTCACCAGAAGGCAGAATAGATAGAATAACACAGAGATGACTGTACGGCTGCAATCAAAGCCTTCAAAAGAAACAACAACAACAGCAAAACAACAAAACGATGAGACGAGAGGAACTCCGATGTTCAGAGTTTCGGGAAGAATATCTCAGTGACCTGGCTAGAAGGAAGTTGTTAAATGCTTATCAGTTTCTGAGGCATTCTGTCACAGTATAGGCTTGTCCCTCCCTAAAAAAAAGAAAGCATTGGTGATTGGGAGTATTAGGAAATACTGTAGTGCAATGGAAAGAAACAAAAGAATAAAACAAACAGACAAAAGAAACCAGACCTAACCCAACACGAGCAGTGACGAGAATCCCTTCTCAAGTGTGTAATAGAGGCCACTGAAAGACTACCAGCAGCGAACTCGGAAGAAGAATCTCGGCGGTTGCTACAATCTAGCCCAGGGAATCTTTGCTGGGAGTATCAGTGGCCTCAGACTTTGATGCAACATTTCTATACTTTGGCTTCCAAGTTTCACATGTTTTGTTTCTCACAAGGACATAATAACTCCTTAATAATCAATAAGGGTCTATGCTACATGGCTCTATCAGTGATGTTTTCAGTTCTAGATCTATTTCTGTCATTAATAATAATAATAGTATTAGTAGTAGTAATACTATTATTTCCTCTCAGTAATGTGGATTTTGGGGACTGTCAATAGGCAACCTCAGGGCAGAGAAAGCTATATAGTACAACTCTGTCTAGACACAGGCTGAAGTGTACAGTGCCTTTGCTTCTGAGTGCAGGCATAAATCATGCAGAACTGCTCATGAATGATTCATGGCTGTCTCTATGATGTATCCACAGTGGCAACTGAAAGGCACCAACCTTGCAGCAAATTGGCGTTCTAAAGGAAGGCGGCCGGATATTCTTCCTCAGATGGTTATTTGTATCCTAACACAAGCACAGTGTGTGTAAAAGTGTCAGCTCTGGCTCTTCCTCACATTCATTTTGGAAATGACAACTCTTTCTTGATGACAGGTGGTGCTTCCAGGGAGGAGAGGCCGACAACTTTAGGTGAGAAAACTAATTTATGAGACCAAAGAAACTGATGTCCACAGAGTGCCTCTTAGAAGCATCACGTGATGGGGGGAGGTTGACCCTGGGATTGCTATTTATGTATGATATAAAGGGCTCAGGGCCTCAACAAAGCCATGTGTATGCAGTTGGAACTGTCCGGTATGTCACGTGGCAGAAATGACACAGCTTAATGACACAGTTTTCTAGCCAGGTAAAATTTTGTTCCCCAACCACACCCCTTGAGAACTTTTGGCAATGTCTGAGGACATTTGGTTGATACAACTGGGTGGATGTTCCTGGACCTAGCAGATGAAATCCAGGAATGCCACTTAGCATCCTAAGAATGTGCACCATAGCCCCTACCAATCTGGCCCCAAATGTCAGAGACTGAGATTGAGACAACTTTCTGTGTAATGTGCCTCTCCAAAAAAAAAGCCATACGAACCAGACTGGGTTTGGGAGCAGAAAACAGGAAAAGGAAAGAAAACTGGATATGAAGAAAGCTTTGAAGTTTCCCTATCAGATCTGCACCAGGGATTTTGGGATGGAAAGTGGGAATAAATGACTGGGTGGGTCACGTGGTCTCAGAACTGTGAATTTTGCGCTTGGCTGAAGGTGGCATCAGATACCCTGTGTATTTCTTTTGTTATTGGTTTTTCCCATTGTTATACTAGCAGCATTACCAGGGCAACCTTGAGACTCTTCAAAAGTTCATTTTAATAGTTCAGTATCTAATATATACATTAAAAATGTTCAACTAATGAAACTGTATTGTGCAAGACTCACTCTACCCTAATCTTTAATTTACATCAGCACTTAAGGTGGAAAGAGTGTCCTGAATCTGGATTTTAGATTTTGGGCTGAGTGGTTGTTACTGTAATGTGGTAAACACAGTCCTGAAACATAAAACCTGCTGTACAGGGCTGGCTTTCAGCCAATTTGGAACTTGAAAGTTAGAAGTGTTTAGAAAGATAATTCACAGTGGGGCTACTCACCCTGGTTCTGGTATTTATATTGCCTGGTGACAAAATGGACTTTGTGGTGTATTTAATTATAAACCAGATTCAAAGCTGGCATCATGAAGAAGTCTGGTGATCATATACCACAGCTTTAATACCTGTCTTTTTGGGTTCTCCAGTTAACTCATGCACTTGTTTCTGATTGGCAGTTTCAAAGTTTTATGTATGAAATGTGTGGTTTGTGTGAATCAACAGTGAGCCTCAACCTATTGGACAGATAGTTGTTCCTCAGCTCGGTCTGTGGAGGGCCCAGTTCGCTACTTTGTTTCTGAGCCTACAGACATGATAATTGCCCCCAAGAGAACCATGGCTTGGACACTCTTATATCGTCCCCCTCTGGAAGAATACTCCCCCCTAAAGTTTCTTTATCAAACACCTCTGATGTAACACAAAACTTTACTGCGCAGTCAAACCTGATCCCTTTAGATTCCAAAGGTAGAAAATACACAGGAGAAAAGTGTAGTACGCACGGCAGAGTAAAAACGGAGTAAGTCAAGGGACATGAACTGGCAGGTCCCAGGCATCACCTGGGAGGGAGCCTGTCCAAGGTGGTTGTCTTTCTTTCTTGTCACAGAAAGTCTTGGCTGTCAAGTCACCATCAAGCATTGGTAATTACAAAAGTGGTTTAGAGAGCTGTATGCTATGTATATTTTATATAGCCAGAGAAAGAGAGGGAAACTTCCTCTTCATAAAATAATCACCTTTGTCAACTCCAGAAGGTTTTGCTGGTGACCCTGTTGTAGCTGGCAGGAGCTGGTTTGCTCATTTCGTTGAGTGTTAAACAGATGCCGTGTAGAAAGCATAGCATCCCTTCCTAGAACCGGTCACTGTTCGGGAATTTGCCCTACAGAGGCTGCTTGCCTTGGCATTCACGCTTCGAACACTGAGCGGGTTTCCACCAGTCCCCGTTGTGACAATGACAGATGTTACAGTCGTCCACTTTCACTTCAATGCCAGCTGGAATTATTGTCGTTCCGGCAAAGCAGTTTGGACCTGGAACACACACACACACACGCATTGGTTAGTGCATTAAATCTGGGAGCCTCCCCTCCACCCTCTCCTTTTATTTCCCAAGAGTAAGCCCACCCCATCTGTTAATGAGGTCAGACTGAGCCAACAGCTTGTTACCAAGGAGTTTTCTGGTCAACCTCTTCCGAGTCAAGTAAGAGTCAACCCCATGATCTATAGCACACATCTCATATTTCCTATGTATATTAAAGTGAGACAGAGAGATGAAGCGAGAATAAGAGTGAGAGAGAGAGAGCAAGAGAGAGAGCGAGCGAGAGAGAGAAAGAGAGAGAGAGAGAAAGAGAGAGAGAGAAAGAGAGAGAGACAAACAGACACACAGGGTTGGGGGAAACCCTGCTTATTGTCTACTTACTGAGTCCATTGTGGATTAGACTTTATTTGCTTTGTTCTTGGGTGTAAAGGTAGTAAAATTTCCCATGAGCGGAGGATTGGCATGGCTGGCCTCATGTGACAGAACCATGGCAGGGGTCCTCTCCCTTTCTGTAGAGGGTGTGAGAAGATGAACTTGCTCACTCCCCAGGTTCTGTCTGGTTCCTGGAATCCCCAGTTTGTTTCTTGATAACAATGAATAATTCATGGATGGATGATTTATTCATGTCCCTAAACAAGCTTTGTTAGAGGTTCATTTGATTTTTTATAAATGGAGCTCCTTTAATCTGCTGGCTATCTTTTTCTCCTTCTTTTCTTTCTTAAAGGAGTGACCCAAGTGGTTGGCTTTTGAAAGCCAACAAGATTTTTATTTTAATTTTTCAGGCTTCACAAAGCTATGTGGCAGATGATTCCTGCTTTTTCTAGATGGATGAGTGTGTGCATGTGTGTGTGTGTGCGCGCGCGTGCGCGTACACGCGTGTGTCCATGTGTGTGCGTGTGTGTATTTAATGAACCATTCTCATATTAATTTTAGTCCTTCTCATATAGGGATGCTAGTATCCCACAGAATTATTTCTCAAGTTGAAACTTTATTTAAAAAATTGCTTCCCGTA
Organism: Dicrostonyx torquatus; assembly: GCA_028555095.1. NCBI lineage: Eukaryota > Metazoa > Chordata > Mammalia > Rodentia > Cricetidae > Dicrostonyx > Dicrostonyx torquatus. Next base: position 5,551,958 of record JAQHUG010000102.1, on the reverse strand, counting down.
GTAGATTTCAGAGGGATAGTACAAAATTATTGTCTTTTAGAAGTTATTTGGTGTTAAGTCTATGAAGAACACATTTGGATAATGAAGGGAATGCTGGGTTTTGTCCAGTAATGATTTGTTAAGCCATCGGTTTTGGCAACTTGCCATAATCACCAACTATATGGCAATCTGGTAACATGTCACTATGAATGGCTTGCTTTCACTTTCTCAACAGTTGTTTAGAGTTTGTAAGACTTTCTCTACTGCCAAACAAATGAAATCTGAGGCTACTTGTAGTGCCAGTTTGTTAGTGGAGGCTTCCTCTTGCAAAAATTATAGCGGCCGAGTTACAGTGCATATTTGTTTAGGAGCAACTACCACGCCTTGGCTTTGAGCCCCTTTGCTTTAGAGCTCCTCACTGTGTAGACTCCAGCAGCAGTGTTTGTGTTCAGATGCCTTTCCCTCACTCTGCTACAAGGCATCCGTGGCTGAACGTGGGGAACTGTGTGTGTGTGTGTGTGGGGTGCTAGATCAACTCAGTCTGGTAATAAGTAACTCTTGGCTTCCTGCCCGGACCCATGAAACCTTTTCTTGTTCTGATTCTATGATAAATTCTTGGCTGTCTTCAAGTGTTGATTATTTCCCAATCACATTAAATGTATGTATGTATCTGAGGGTTTAAGGAATTAGTTGACAGACTTTATTACTTGTGTATCTACAGTTATGTGGAGGCAATTCAACACCAAACCATGAGTTCCTTCAGAATCTAGATCTGAGGGGTCTTTGGAGAACTTTACAGGAGGGTGTCCCATAATATTGCTTCATCTCTCATGCCTACTGTTCAGAGATGTCTCCTGATAGACGCCTGCCAGCTCAAACAATTTTAGGCCAGACAGGGACTTGTAGGGGTCTAAGTAGCTTCAGAAACAGCACTAGATTTGGCCAACACTGTCTGCCTGGAAACAGCCCAGAAGACTAATGCTTGGTCCCTGCGCCCCACCCACTGCTCCCCACCCCCGACACAACCAAGACTTTCGCTCTAAGCATATATTTTAGCTTTTCTAGAAGGAGAAAAAAACATTTTGTTTTTAAATCATGATTTCAAATACAAAGATGTGCAAGCAACAGGCAGACTATTAACTAGGAGGAATTTTCACAGTTTCTTTAGAGGATTTGGAAACGTGATGGAAGAAACATAACACACTCTGTCTTTTCTCTCTCATGTGTGTGTGTGCACACCTACACTCATCGATGTGCTGCTGTCTCTCAGAATGCTGGAAAAACTCACTGTTACAATAACAGAAGGCAGATAGAATGTATGAAAAGAGACTCTTTGCAAGTTGTTTATGTCTGGAAGGGATATTTTTTACTAGAGTTCTGTTTTTGTATTTCCTTCTTTCTGCCTGTGTTGGTAGCATGCTGTGCTAGGCATGCATTTGATTGACCTCTATCTGTTATTTCTTAAGATCACTTAGAATTTATTGCACTTTCAGCCCAAGAAATATTAATTATGCTGATGGATTGAACACAAATGAAAGATCTTTTGCATGTGCCAAGACTGGCCAAAGTCACTGTTTGTGAATGTGTCTACCCGATGGCCAGAGGCATTTTACCAAGTTCTGCTCTCTGGTTTGATCTCCTTAACTTTTGTACTTCAGAGGTTTTGTTGGTCTTGTTCTGATACTCTCAGATATAACTGCAGCAAGTCTCAAGTTTGCTGTTAAAAGTCATACACTTAAAAGCAATTTAGATAATTGTGAGTAGAATGGTTGGCACTATTTAAAAACTGTTCTGGTTTTAGCCTGCTCCCTACTACAGGTGACAGTAAGTGCTAATTCTCTTTGAGGGTGTCAGTGCTCTCCATGAGTCCCTTACTTAGGCAATCGTCCTTGCGTCTACATACCATCCTCCTCTTTGGAGGTTGATCTCATTTTTCCTTTGTATAGATGAACGGGATAAATTGCTCAGAAGTCTGAACTCAATGACAAAGCAACACATTGGGATGTGGAGGACTTGGAGAAACTCCAGAAGGGAACAGTGAAAATGATTAAACTGAGGGCTGGCAGATAGGACCTCTGAGAGAACACTGAAGGATTGGAATCATTTAATGCAGAAGGATAAGATAGAGGGACACCACAATAACTCCCAGAGAGTGATGGCTTAAGAGAGGAAAAGTAACCAAATGGGCACTCATTCTGCAATCTGGAGACAGAGAAGATACCTCTTTCTCTGCTCTTTCCCCTCTCTCTCTTCTCGAAGAACTGGTACTTGACCATGTGCTGAAATTTTCTCTCTTAAAAATATTTAAATGTGTAAGCTCTTACCTCAGGTTTGGGTTATACAGCCAACCCCTTGAAGGCAAGAACTGAGTATCCATTATTACTTACAGTCTAGGCATGATGCTGTGTCTAACAGATATTAACAACTCAATATGTGGTTTGTTTAGCTGAATGAAATAGGGTGAACAAGCTACTTTTGTGTTTGCCAGAGGCAAATTTGTTGCTGAATCTATAGATAATCCCTTATCTGATTACTAGGGCCAGAACTATAATATTCACTTATTGGTGGAAACACGTGATAATTTGTTGAACACTTACTTTATGCCAGAACTTGCCTCATATTGTTTTTTCAATAATCTATAGAAGGCACATGCTTTTCCTCTGATGATATCTAGCCTCAGAGATGAAAAATGACTAGCCAGAGGTTACAGGCCCGGAACGTGATACCACTGAGATATGAAGTAAAATCTTTATGGCCTATAAGAGGTTTCTAGTTGCTCAGAAAAAGAAGCATTATTCTAGAATTGAGCTGTCTAGTTTTTTTTTTTTTGTCCCTAATTCTGAACTCCTGATAAGAATGTAGGTATCTAGTAGATTAAAGCATTTCAGTTGCATATTGAGGTAGGAAAGGTGATGCGGACAGAAAGAAGCACGATTGGTTTTCTTCAGATCATTATTATGTACTGGTTTTATGTTGTGTGTTTATACAGGGTCTAACAAGCATAATTTGTTTCAAAACTAAAGGAAGTCTTCTGTGGAGAAGACGTGTGGACCATGGGGCTTTTCTCAAGATAGCAGTGAAGTTTCTGCTGGTGCTGTGTGCACTGTGGAAAGAAACACAATGAAAATGGATTAGGACAAGGAGAGTGATCTTAGACAAACACTTTGTTACCCAAATGCAAATGGGAGATGCATGCGGTAGAGTATTGGAAAGAATTCAAGCTTTTGAAAACGTGATAGAATTGGAAATTGGATTCTTTGCTGAGACTGAGCGAGGAGGGAAAAAGGAGAGAGAGACTGTTAAAACCAGGAGACAGTTTCCCCATGAGATCCGTGAATAATATGCCCCACTATTCTATACTTCTTTGAATATTTATTTTGCATATCTATAAAACCAAAACTAACTTCGAATTTTTTTTCAGTCAAAACCATTCAAGAGAAATCTTATAAAGAAGAGAAAGAGCAAATGTGAAAGCTGTAACTCTCTGGAGGGATGACTGAGGCAGCCAAGATCTCTATTGTTGGGCAGCACATCTTCCCATCATCCCATCCCAACCTCCCCGAGGTACCACGAGGTACATGCATAAAATATCTTGTGATCAGATAAAAAGCAGTTGGACCAATTTTCTCTAGCTTTGATAATACAAGATTTTAAGAACAAGCAGAACATAGAAGGATTCCTGTGATATTTGTGGTTATATGGATCAGGAAGATTTACTCAGACAGTGAAGTTTCCTGATAATCCCCCAAATTTCCCTTACAAAAGACTGCATAGGAGCAATGGGAATAAAAGGAAAGGTTATCTGATCACATATCGCCCCATAGCTGATGCTCACTTGCAGTGCCATACACCACACAATGATATACTACCTGACTAAGCGTTCTGAGTTGTAACAGAGAACCTCACACGGTCCAGTGGGGGACCTTGACTAAAGTAAAAGTGGAGTGGGAACCATCTGGAAAGTCGAGTAGAAGTGTGTCCGGTGGCGTACACCAAAAAGTTAGTGAGGAACTGCTGGGAAACCAGTCAGATACTGAAATACAAGACGAGATCATGAAATATTCAAGAATTTTATAGTTCCACCTTTTCCAATCTCCATCTCTCAGTCAGTTGTCAACCATATATTAGTATGTTACTAGTTTAGGGCTGAAGATTCTGGGTCATTTGCCATGTAAAGATTTTATACTTCTCTCCTTTCCTTCCCCTTACCCCCTTCTTCTCCCTCTCTCTCTCGCTCCTTCCCCCCTCTTTCTTTCTCTCTCTCTCTCTGTGAGTGAGAAAGAGAGATAGAGGGAGAAAGAGAGAGAAAGAGTAAAGACACCAGTGATGTAAATGTCATTGCTGTCGCAATGTGACTCTCTACAGACAGTTGTGGATTAACTAGAGAAGACACACCTCGGCAGATGAGGGGTTTCTGCTGGTGAAAAGTCCTGTCACCTCACATGTGTTGGCAATGTATGATGACAAGATAGAGCTTCCTTCCTCCTTTGTTCTAAGACATTAAACATGCCAGCCAAAATGCTGACTTAACTTTTACATTGGTTTCAGCAGTTAGTACATGGGCTTGAGTTAATTGACCAGATTAGATTATCCCTTAAAGGAGAGGGTGTAATTTCATCTAGAGGGAGTGAAAGGAAAGAGCTGGAGAGCTGAAGTAGATTTTAGATGGGCAGTTATCTTGGGATCCCATAGAACTACATGCAAGGTAACTGAGACACTGTGTTGCGGAGGGTACAGCAGGAACCAATTTGGTATCAACAAAACTAGCCTTGGATAATTTAGGAGTAAAATACACTTACTGGAGGAAATTGTATCTGGACAACATCTGCAATAGTCAAAGAACAAAGCTGGAGATAATACAATTGAAACAAGGATCAAAAACTACAGATAGAAAGCAGTGAAAACCTACCTTGGTCAAAGAAAGAGCAGGTGACCCATCAGTTTCACCGGCATGAGTCTCTGGATTCTGTTGCTGGACTATACTGTAACTTCCTATTCTACCAGTCCTTCAGTCCTTACGGGATGTGTGGCAGATGTATCTAGCTGTAGGGGCAACATGAAGTGCTCACTCCAGCTGAAGAAGGGTTGGAATATGAACCTCTGGCTTTTGTAACTTTTCTGGGAGATAGAAGATGTGTCGGGTGTCATGAGGGTGAATTTCAGAGTGTTTTTCTTCACCCTAAATGTTAGCCATGGTCCTGGGCTCCCTCCTTTGTTCTGAGACATTAAAAATGCCAGCTAAAACAGTACGCGTTTCTCTTATAGAAAGCTCCACTAACGTCCAGTATCCTTAACTACTTCTCAGTTCAGCAAACATAGCTGCAATCATCTTTTCTTTCCTTTTTTTTTTCTTTTTCCCAGACAAGGTCACACTTGCATAGTCCAGCTTGGCCTCAAACCCCAGATCTTTGGGCTTCAGATTCCCAGGTGTTGGAATTACAGACAAGTGACATTGCTTCTTGACTTTTAAATACTTCCTAGGAGATCTTTATGGATTATCTTATATTCTCTTCCTTTTTTTTTTTTGGTTTTTCAAGACAGGGTTTCTCTGTGGCTTTGGACCTGTGCTGGAACTAGCTCTTGTAGACCAGGCAGGTCTCGAACTCACAGAGATCCGCCTGCCTCTGCCTCCCGAGTGCTGGGATTAAAGGTGTGCGCCACCACTGCCTGACTTTATTTTGTCTTCCACTGAACTATTTTTCTTGCTTTTCAGGTGAGACACGAAAGCACAAAATATCAAGTGACTTTCTCAAAGCCTCACAGCTAATGAGAAATTGAGATGTGGGGACAGAACAATTTCTGCTTGTTCCAACTCAGAAAGAAATTGTCTTGAACCCAATAATACCACTTTTAGGTATATATCCAAAGGATGCTCAATCGTGCCACAAGGACATGTGCTCAACTATGTTCATAGCAGCATTGTTTGTCATAGCCAGAACCTGTAAACAACCTAAATGTCCCTCTACCGCAGAATGGATAAAGAAATTGTGGTACGTTTACACAATGGAGTACTACACAGCGGAAAAAAATAACGACAGCTTGAACTTTGCAGGAAAATGGATGGAGCTAGAAAACATTATTTTGAGTGAGGTAACCCAGACACAGAAAGACAGTTGTCACATGTACTCACTCATAGGTGGCTTTTAAACATAACACAAAGAAAGCCAGCCTACAAACCATAATCATAGAAAAATTAGACAACAATGAGGACACTAAGAGAGACTTACATAGACCTAATATACATGGGAAAGTATAAAAAGACAAGATCTCCTGAGTAAATTGGGAGCATAGGGACATTGGGGGAGGGCTGAAGGGGGGAAGGGAGAGGCAGGGAGGGGAGCAGAAAAAAATGTAGAGCCCAATAAATATCAATAAAGGAAAAAAAAAAGAAAAAAAGAAATCATCTTGAAAAGAAGAGCCAGTGCTCATTTCTTCCAAGTTTTGACAACACCTGGGATGATGAGATTGCGGTAGAAGTAAACAGCCTGGCTATTTAAGCTGCTGGGGTGAATGGGAGGCGAAGGGGGGCTGTGAGTGGAGAACAGCTGAATGGGAGTTCTAGCTATAAAATTCACCTGTGAGGCAGGGAAATGGCTCCTTAAAGAAAGGGATTTACAGAACTTCGTCCCCAGAGTGGGATTTGGTCCCCAGGAGGCATGGTCAAAAGGGCAGCAGCATAGCTCTGGTGATGAGCATAGAAGACAGCCGGGATGACATGGAGATGCTGCAGGAAGTGATGCCTTATTTTTATTGCTTATCAACACAGATATTCTTTAGAAAGCCAGGCTGGTCAGGTCATCTTTATTTGCATTATAAAGTAGTTGCCGGGAGGTGGTGGCACATGCCTTTAATCCCAGCACTCAGGAGGCAGAGTCAGGCAGATCTCTATGAGTTCGAGGCCAGCCTGGTCTACAAGAGCTAGTTCCAGGACAGGCTCCAAAGCCACAGAGAAACCCCAACTCAAAAAAGCAAAACAAGAACAAATAAAGTAGTACATCTTCCTCGGAAATTCTGAAAACAACTTTATACTGTTTAATTGTCCTCTTTTGATTATTCCAATCTCTAGCCTTGATTTGAAAGTTCACTATCGACACTTGGTATCTTTTAGAAATTAGTTGTAAATGATTTTCCTGCCACATAAGGGAGGTTAATTCCTATTGTGTGAAGCCATAAACATCCTATATTTATTTCTCAGATCATCTAAATCATTGTTTCAGTGAATAGTAGGCTGTGAGCTTCGGTTTGCAATTGAACTGGATTGGATTATGTCCTTCCCTCTGATATTAATTCTCTGCTTCATCAAATCTGATGGGACTTATTGTGCCCTGGAAAGAAAATAGTTTTCTGATCAGGTGGGTCTATTTCCAATTATTAAAATCTTGGAAAAATGTTGATAATAAAACCAGCAATTAGAGACGTGCACAGTTAAAATGGAATGAAATGCCTTAGTGCTTCCTGGTGACATGCCCTGGGGCCCTTTTTAGGCATAGCCAGAGAAGAGGGATGGCATTCCATTTGCCAACAGGAGCATTGTACTAGATGGCTCTCTCCACCTGCTTTCAATCACTAATCTCCATGTTACTTCCAAACCCTTTTGATTAAACTTGAAAACAAAAAGCTTCCTGAGATTAAGGTGGCAAGATTCAGGAAGGATCATTTTCTCAGAGGCTGCCCTGGAGGTGACTGTTAATCATATTATTTGAAAACTCAATATTGCCAAACTCCCACACAGATTTCAGTCCAAGAACTCCAGAGAATTTTCTGGCCCCTTAGCACATAAGATTTATTGTTTGGTGTTCCAGTTAAGTAGAATGCAAAGGGTGAAGCCTAGAGAAGAAGAAATGGTCAAGACACAAAAGAGAAAGGTGGCCGCTCTTACTCTAAAGACAGGCTAACCAGCCAGTTCTGGGCACAGGGTGACATTCAGGTTCAGTATTAGCTGTCTCTAGCTTGCCAGCCTGGCCATCTGCTTAGTCAAATTTTCCACACTGAAGCGTGAGTGTCCCACTTCATTAGAGCTGTGAATGACTTTCAAATCATGACCATGTTTCTCACAACTATCCTAGGCAGGGTTCTTGCAGTTCTATCCTATTTACATATGAGAAGGCCAAAACTCAAAGAGACAGGTAAAGCAGAGAATTAAGACCCTGGAGCTAGATAACTCCCATTTAAATCCTATGTGGGCACTGGCTGGTTGTGGGAACTGAATGTCTTTAGATGTAGAGGGGAATCATAATAACGTAAGAGAATTACTTTATAGAGGTGTTGAAGAGACAAAGAAATTTTTATCTGGAAAGCACCAAGACTGCCCCTGTTGCATAGTGAAGTTGAATAGTTTTGGCTTTCTGTCGTTCTGATTGCTGCTATCACTGGAGCTGCAATCTGAGTAACGTTGGTTAGCTTCTCAAGTTCATGTCCTTTAATTTATTGTCTTTTTTTTTTTTTACAATTTAAAGCATAAATAAGGAAATTTCTTCTACTTATGTGGATTGAGGTTTGTTTGCAGATCGAGTGGGCATACAGCAATATAATCCTTGTGAGCTTCTCCCAAGCTTGTTTACCGTTTGTCAGAAAAGCAGACAAGTCAATAAAATACCCAAATAGTGGCTCTCCAGAGAGAGCTGAGAGGCTAGACACCGGTGTGTGCCCTTTGCAGGGCATTTTAGGAATTGGCTTACAATGAATTACTGAGACTGCTAATGGTCAGTGATCTGGTTGGAGGAAAGGAAAAAGGTGGGTTAAGAAAAAGTTCAGGCTAAAGGTTAAAAACGTGATTGCAAACTAAGTAAAAGGGAGAATAGGCACAAAGAGACACTGCATACAAAGGATCGAATGTAACTTTCCATCGATGACAGACATGTTGAGCACACTTTGCTATCCTACACTATTGGTTCTTCTGCAGTCATTAAAGGAAAGAACTGCAGCTCACAGCTGACTTACAAGGATCCCATGACTTACTGAATAAGAATATAGCTATGCAGAAAGTGGGTGCAATGTGACCCCAGTTGAATAGACAAATGTAGACAAGCAGATGCTTGTATGTGCATTTAGAGAAGATTCCAGGAGGGTGGGGAGAATAAGGAGGCACAAATACTGAACTGTTAACAAGGATTGCATTGCTAGGGGGAGGAATTCCTGATGATCAGGAAGGACCAGGGTATACAACTGTAGTCTATATTAAAAATATTTAATTTAATTTTATTTATGTATTATATAAATATAATATATTTAACGTGTAAATTTAATGTAATTTAGTATTTTTATATTAAAGATATATGCTAAGAACTCTATAGTGAGGAAGTCATCATGGTAATTTATATTTAGTTCTGTGTGTAAGAAGAAAGAATAAATTCTGATACTAACATGCATTTTAATATCAATGTATATGTCTAATAATATGGCTCTTCTTAAAATTTGACATCAACTTGGTAGAGCAACTGGCATATCTTGAACCTGAAGAAATCTAGTGAGGGCAGGCAGAGCAAGGGGCAGAGCAATCGACGTCATCGCTGCTCCAGTTCCTTTGATCCTGAACTTCTAAGACTGTAGCTATCCCTGCAGAGGACACTGGGCAGGTATGGTGAGGCAGGACTGGAAATGCGGGTACTTCAGGGAGCAATCCACCTGAAGTCTAAAAACGCATGCATCAAGTTTCAAAGACTAAGAGAAGCTGAAATGCTCATTGACACTTTATGCTGATCATATGTTGATGGAGAGCTAAATAAAATTTATTATTAAATACACTATATTTATGTAAATATGTATACTTAAAACTGACTTAATATTTTACCTTTTTAATATGGCTGTTAAAAGTTCTATTCATGCATGTGGGGCTAGAGCTGAGCTCAGTTGGTATATGTTTACCTAACATGTGGGACGCTCAGTACTGCCTAAACTGAAACCTCAGCTTTCAGGGGGGAGAGAAAGGAAGTTCAAGGTCATCCTCAGCTACATAGCAATTTTGAGGACAGCCTGGGCTACACGAGATCATTTCTTACTCTTCCCCAAATAATAAGAAATCCAAATAAATAAGTAAATAAGAAAGTAAGTAGATGAATGAATAAATTTTACCCTGGTAGCTCAAATGGTATTTCTACCGGACATTACTGTCCTAGAGACATAATTCATGAATGAGATGCCAGGTCTTCAAAAGGAAGCTACAGTTTATATAATTAGGGCACAGAAAATATGATTTGTGGGAAACAACCTACCTTTGGTCCAGAGGAATTTCAAATGAAAACTTGGCCTTTAATCAATCTTATCATGATTGCTGGAGGTACCCTTGAAATTACAATCCTTGGGCCCATCGGGTGCCTTCTGAACAAGAAAATGTGGGTGTGGAGCCCTCATAACCCATGACATTCTCAGTGATTCTAACACAAGCTCAAATGTGAGAGCTTCTGCCTGACAATCACACAGAGATTGGATGAAAACCATGCTATCCAGGAGTCAAGAACATAACATAGTTAGCGTCAGTTTTGGGGCAAGCCTTAGTGCACACTGAGCATACCCGAAAGGCAATGAATTCAGCGTGGGACAAGAACATAGGCTTTTAGCAAAGGGTCATTTCTAAGGAGAAATTCTGGGCAAGTAAATAGTGGTTAAATGGTTCAATTACTTTGAAGTTTCAGCCTTAGCCTCTGAGCTGTCATTACTGAGTTTCTCCAATAAGTGTGGTTTTTTACCCACACGACAGCTTGGGAATCAAGGAGACGTGTATGAGACATGGCATTTGAAACTCTTTTAGATGCTTTAATGACCTCACTTTTAAAAATAGGCAGTGCTCACTGGAAATAAAATGGTATATACTTATCTTTGGATTTGAAACATGTTAGAAAAGAATGTTTACCCTGCTTTCCCTAACTTTCATATACAAGTTGTTTTCTTTAAACAAGCTTGTCCCTCACATCATCTTTGCAAGCTTCTCACTTCACCAATGAGAGAATTACACTTCTATTTTCATTTTCTTAATAATATTCATGGGCAAACATGTTTGGATGGAAGTCATGCCTTCATAGTTGATGGAGAAATGGTTATGCTTGTCAGCAAAGCATGCATACACATACAGGCAAACACACACACATAGAGGCACACACACACACAGAGGCACACACACAGGCACACACACACACATACACACACACATACACACAGGCACACACACACAGGCACACACACACACACCACACACACAGGTACACACACACACATTCACACACATACACACACAGGCACACACACACAGGCACATGCACACACACACACATACACACACATACACACACACACAGGCACACGCACACACACACACACACCATTCCATCATGGAGGTGCAAAAGTTTTAGTTATATTCAAAGATATGGAATGTCTTACAAAACAACAGAAATGAGAGATGATAAGTAATTTGTTTCATTATTGAAATGCATGACAAAAGATGATGGGTCTTTTCTCGGCTAGGACGGCAATGTATTATTAGACACGTCCTAGGTGCAGGAAGAGAGGAGGTGTCGAAGACACTGAACTTGGGGAACAGTCTGGATTCTACATGGTAGAAGCAGCAAGAGGGCAGAGAATTAAAGTTAAGAAGGAAGTTGCACCAGTTCTTACTGTTTTTAAAAGTTCTGTTTGGGGTTGTGGATTATGTCTGAAAGGGAAGTGAAACCATTGTATGACTAGACTTATTTAAAATTTGTTAATTGTTATGTTGGTTTCAGTAGAGGTAACAGCCGAATCAGAAGCTGTTACCATGTTGAGGAAAGTAAAGGGACGGAAAATTTTCTTGCGTAAGTCAGAAATAATGGTAGGCTAGCTCAGGGCGGCAAGCATGGGGAAGAGAGAAAAGAATAAATATGTGCCAAGTTTGGGAAACCTTATCAGTGTCGCTCTCTCATGTTAGCAGTTGCCAGAGCCTGCAGGATGATGGAGAAGATGCCACGTGGGCTTCTGATGTAAGCACATCTGTGGAGCCATGATGGAGAAACTGGGTTTTAGGAGGAGCGTGGAATCCATCTCAGAGATCTTGTGCTGACAGACCACAGGTCATCTACGCACAGGTGAACCGAGAAATGGCATGGCCTAGCTTGCTGGGGTAGAGAGGTGGAAGTCTCTGCATACGCACCATTATTAGAGCCGGGACAGCGTGGACAAGGCTTCCCAGGGACGTCTGATGGAAAGCAAGAAGAACAAGGGCCTTAAGACAGCATTGCTATTTAAGTGCAGACAGAGAAGGACAGACTGATTAGAGCAACCAAAATGAACCCAAAGAAGGCTAAAAGCATGGGGGTGAGTAGCATCAGAAAAGCAAAACAAAGAGAACTTTTCAGGCCAAAGGCAGCTGAGATAGCTCCTGAAATTAGGACCGAGTCAGGCTCATTGTGACCTTGACAAGTGTAATTTCTGGGGTGGCCAATGCAAAAGCCATGTTTGAATGTTAGAGTAGGTTGAGGAACGGGGGTAGGGTAAGGGTAAAGGGAGCCAGGGAGTGACTGAGGGAAGGACAGTACGATGAAGCACGGAAATGTGGTCTCCTCGAGGAGGAGGAGGAACTGCTTATGAAGCAGGAAGGCTGGAGTGCATCCACAGAGCGGCATCCTTGAGAGAGGCAAGGAGCATTGAATTCTACGTTCCCAGATGGGAAGCAGACTCATTTATCATAGCCATAGGAAGCTGAAAGGATTTCTGTCAGATAATTTCTAGTTTCTCTGGGATGTGGGTAGGACATGAACCCACAGGTTGTGGAGGGAGAGGAAAGGGACGGAAAAGGGCTGAGGCAGCTGACTGGGGAGGAATAATGGAATTGGTGAACAGGGCTGATGGCCCAAGAGAAGAAAATGGCTGCAATTTATGGGGTAGCAATTTGATTGCTTCTGTGATCTTTCTCTCTAGAGCTCAACAATATTGTCAAAGAGAGCTCCAGGCAGACAGCATTTAATAGCCTCGTGACCGCTGGCAAAGCACCTGTTCTGTCTGGTCTTCCCTGCCATGCTGTTTTCTCATTTATGAACTAAGAGCAAGTTTGCCTTCCGCACACCCATCGGAAGAGGGGATCCGCATAAGATGCTGGGAATAATGAACTCACATGGCCACTCTATGAGGGCTTCCAGGCTTGGAGTTTGGCAGGTACTGACAATGGCTCCAGCAAAGGAATGGATGAAATTGACAAGAGAATGAATGAAATTGTAGACTAAAGAGTTAAGCGAAGGCCAAGAGATGTGAAGACATTGATTTTTGGAAAATCACCAGATTGATTTGTATGTATTAGAAGTCTCTTGGTATTAGATTCCTGACCTTGGATTATAGTAGGCTAGTTTTGCTGATAGAATCAAACTATTGGTACAAGTTGAGTAAGACCATCTCAGTTCTGTTACCCCAACTCCTCTTCTTTGGCAATGGTACCGATATGTACTGAATGTACATTAAAAAACGCATTTTTTTTGAGAGCTTGAAGTAGTTCCTGTGGACCCTCCATGTTCTGGAATACCTGAGAAAAGACAAAGTTCTTACGGAGAGAAAACATTATAAGCAGCAATATAAAGGGAATCCCCCTCAGTTAAAGCAATGTTGTTTAAAGGCTGTAAATTTGGCAACTGTTTATGTTCTTTTCCTCGAGGTCTGCAATACCATTTAAGCCAGGAAGACAATCAGTTTGGTCTGAGCTAGAATTGCTGCAAAATAAACAGCCTCGGAAATTGAACTTTAAAAGGATCTCTCTGCATTGCTGATGCGCTGAGACACTGAGAGGAGTGATTTTTGTCCCAGAGAATGCACTTCATCTGGCCATTCAGATCATGGATTGAGACCCTGGTTATTTGTCACAAACACAAATGGAATGTAGATGACATTTGCTCCCAGGTAGGACAATGACTGAGGTTTATCTGGTGCACCATCATTAAAGGACCCACTGCATGCCGTACAATGGGGAAGAGTCTCATGCTGTAAGAAGCAAGCAAACAAAACAGAATCATGGAGTGGGTGCTGACTGGCATTCTGGGAGTCTGCTAATCTTCTGATTTCTTCTTGCTTAAGCAAATGATTTTTAGCTTGAATTTCGGGTGAGGGTAGGAATGAAGGTCGTTAATCTTGGGTGGAAAAACTGCCAGTCCTGTTTCAAAAGATATCCCCAAATCGGCCACCTCCCAGACATTGCCGGTGAACAGGGGTCAACTATCAATGACATTTATTGATTACTATCACTCCAAATATATTACTGAAAGCTTCTTGCATGACAGAGAACAGGACAGTAGACATGGTTCCAGACCTTCCTAGGCTTATGATGTGCAGCAAACAGAGAAACAAGTGGAGTGGGCAATAGGGGGAGAGGGTGATGGGGAACAGTCTCGATCAAAAGAGAAGGCGGGGGAGAGGGTGAGGAAGAGGAAGGCTTCCTGGAGGATCCAGCGAAGGTTGAGTGAAATCTTGGAAAGTGAATAGCAAGCAATTTGTTGGGAAAGGCAATTTTCATGTCATTGTGGGGTTTAAAAAGTGATACAGGTGTGTGCAAGTACGTGTGGTTTGTGTGTGTGTGTGTGTGTGTGTGTGTGTGTGTGTGTGAGTCTGTGTGATGTTTATAGAGACTCAATTTGAATAGAAGTTAAGCTGTAGGATGAATTAACAAGAGCAAAGGCTTATTTTTTTTAAAATTAGTGATGATTGTTTATTTCTATGCCTTTACGCAGAGAAGAAAAGGCCAGTAATAAAGGAAAGCTGATAGGTTTTTAGAATTTCTGGGTCTTTGTGCAGGGGATGACTTCCAGTACTTGGTAACTACAGAAAAGAACCAGGCTCTTAGGACCAGCTGCAGCCACCGCAGCGTCACCAGGAAGCTTGGTGGCTGGATCATATCAGGCCCCACTCCGGACTTACAAACCAGGACCTCTTTCAACAGGAGGAAGGATTCTCAACCTTCTATGCTGTGGCCCTTTAATACAGTTCCTTATGTTGTGATGACAGCAATCATAAAATTATTTTCGTTGCTATTTGATAACTGTAATTTTGCTACCGTTATGAATCATAATGTAAATATCTTGTTTTCTGATGTGACAAGCGCTGTTCTCAGGTATAAAGATAAGGTGAGGATTTGCAGGCTTCTTGTGGGTGAGGAAGAGCTGTGAATTGGTGACCCTTCTTTTTGTTGGGAAGGAGTGAGTGATTTCTTGAAGGGGAGGGCTTTGCCAGTTCTCCAGGCCTTGGAAGTTTCGCTGAGAGAGAAAGCCTGGCATCTGCGTGGTCTGGTGTGGAAGGTATGCTTCTCCAGCCAATGGAGGAGCCAGGAGCTTACATTGATGTAGGGTTCACATTTGCTAGGCCGCTGGGAGTAGGCAAGAAGGAAATGTGGATTAATGAGCTACTGGGTCTAAGTTGGAGAGGTCATCAACGAAGATCAATGAGAGTCAATAGAAAATGGGACCAGCCATAGTCATCAATAGAAATGAGAAACACGGCATTGCCAGCAGCCATGGGGCCCATAAGAAAGAGCTGTTGTCTGCAACAGACTCATAGTTTTCACGGATCACATGGATAAAGCACTCGCTGTTTTCTCCCCACCCTGGCACCTAGCCTAGTCCGATGTTGCTCCTAACCCTAAGCTACCCAGCAACTTCCCTCTGCATTACTAAATTCTCTACGGTTTCAAAGTCCTTAAAATGAGAAGACTTGTAAAACCGGACTAAAGCCTTTAAAAGATGAATTGATGTTCCTTCTCATCGTGAATGTATCCTATATATTTTCTTATAATTGTTCATAGAATTGATAGAGGAAATAGATTCTGAACACCACCCTCATCCCCTACCATGGTTCTTTCCTTGACCTTTCAGCTCCAAAGCATTTTGCCCCTCCCTTGTGACTTTATTTAACTATCTTTCTTAACAACAGGGTTTAAACCCTTCTATGGTAAAAGAGTAACAGGCCTTTGTCTTGCTAGTTTGTTTTCAGAAGGTTTCAGAAGTGACTCAGAAACTCAGAAAGAGATAATGCCAGAAGGGAGACTATGAAAGGTTTTCCATTCTAAGTTTCACCTGTAGACACTGTGGAGGGGTGGGCAGCACCAGTGGGTGGCAGGGATTTGAGTCAGGGAAGTGGCATGACACCAACCTTTCTCTCTCCTCTCTCTGTCCAGAGTGTGGGGAACTGAACCAGCTGTGTCCAATCCGAGAGGAAGATGGGAGGGGCAGACAACTGTGACCATGCAGGTGAAGCTGGGGTTTCCTTTGTGCCACTAGCTCCCAGTAATGGCATGGAGACTTCTTATGAATTGTGAAAACTCTATAGCTTAGGCTTGTTTCTAATTAGTTTTTATGACTTAACCTGTTTACATTAATCTACGTTCTGCCATGTGGCTCACGGCTGCTACCTCTCCTGAATATCCTGCTTGCTCTGCATCTCCATTTTTTTCTTCCCAGAGTCTTCTCTGTCCCCAAAAGTTCCTCCTGTACCTCCTTCTAGCTATCGATTTTATTTCTTTATTACACCAATCACAACAATGCTTCTTCACACAGGGTACAAAGTATTCCATAACAGTGGAGGATGAGAGCTGAGGCGGACGCTAGGCATTGGCAGAGACCTCACCCTGCTGGCAGGTTAGCATATAATGATAGTAGGCCGAGAATGAGCATCAGGGGGAAGTCTGCAGTTCCTCCCCAGCTGCTGAGTTTGTTAATAGGCAAAACCATTTAACGACGGAGACAGGAAAGGAAACTGAGTCGGAGGAGAGAAAAGGGGACCACTAACATTTGGTATCTGAGAGCCACGGGTTCAGTTTCTGACATGCAAAAATATTCTGCTTCTGGCAAGAAATATTGATTGAATACATTGGAAAATAAGAGCGTGGGTATGAGACTGTGCTTTTGAACTTCAAGGAAGATCCAAGGTTGAAACAGAGCCATGTTATTAAAAATACTTGCATTTATTTCCCCAAGTGAAATTTACCACTGGTCCAGCCGAATCCATTGTGAGGGACGGAGATGTCCATTAGGAAGTCCACTGACCTTTAGCTACACCCAAGGTTCCATATGATGCTCATTTTCATTCCAAATGGCACCACACAGCCCCAGGGACAGAACTTTCTGGAGCATTTGAACAATAAAGAGGATCTGCAGCACTTGGATTTTACATGCAGGGTTTCAAGCCAACTTGGTTCTAAACAGTGAGTGAGGTACTTTTAAAACATTTGCGTATTTGGGTTTGTTTCTTTGCAGGACAGTTGCAGAGCGACCCTGAAGGGCACTAAGAAGTCCTTGAACCAATTTAGTGGCGTTTGTTTGCTTGTTTTGGTTTTGGTGTTGGTCTGAGCCATACTGGAGACAAAGACAGAATGATAGGAGAAAGGAGAATGATCAAGGTTGTTACATTCCGGGAACCAGAAAAGGAGACCAAAGAAATGAATCCTGTTAAATCTACTCAGCTCTCAATCCTTTGTGGCATAACCATGTGGCTAAGTCAAAAAAAATTTTTTGTAGCATCTTTTTTTTTTTTTTTAAAAAAAAAAACAACAGGTTTACATCTTATTCCCTAGAACCTGGGGATAATATTACATGATAATGTTTGGATACATGATTAAGCCTGGGGACCTTATCATGGATCACTCAGGAGAGGATTATGCAAGCAGGAGGCAGAAAAACTAGTGTCGATAATGAAGAAGGAAGAAAGGGGCTGGGTGAAGAGATTAAGGGATCATGAGCCATGCAAGACAAGCAAGCACTCTCTGCACACCGGAGAATGCACAGAAACAATTCCCCTCGGAATGAAGTCAGCAGTTCTGCCAACTCCTTCACTACTGAATTCTGACCTCCAGCATTGGGCATCTTAGCGGGAGCATGAGGCAGCTGACCACATTGCATTCTTAGTCATCAGAAAGTGGGGTAGGCTGTAAACCTCAAAGGCCCACCTCTCGTGGCCCATGTCTCCCCAAAAGGCTCTACCCCTACAGTTCTGGAACGTTCTAAAACAGCACCTTCAGCTGTGGACCAAGTGTTCAAACACATGCGCCTACAATGGTTGGACATTTTATATTCAAACTGGAAGAGTATTATCACTGTTTTTAGTTCTGTCCAATAGAATCTCTGCAGGGAGATAGGCTCAGTTCTTTCTAAACATAGGCTAAGGTGGTTGCCCACTGTGCAAGCTGTAATCATAAAATATACTTGAGCAATTATTGTGTAAAAGCTTCCTCTGAGGGGCTTCCTACAGCAGCTGATGGGACCCAGACGGAACTCAGGGAGCCCTTTGGGAGAGGAGAAGGAAGGATTGTAGGAGTCAGACGGGGTGGGGACACTGCTCATAGACTAAACTAAGCAGGGCCTATAGAGGCTCACAGAGACTGAAGTGGCAATCATGGGGCCTGCATGAGTCTGGCCTGTGTCCCTTGTATACATGCTGTGGTTGTTTATCTTGGGGTATTTGTGGGACTCCTAACAGGGAATAGAGGGGGTGTTTCTGACTCTTTTGCCTGCTCTTGGGATGATTTTTTTCCTCCTGTATTGCCTTGAGCAGCCTTGATTTCAGGGTCTGTGTCAATTCTTACTGTAACTTTTTATGCCGTATTTGGTTATTATCCCTGGGAAACAGAGGAGGAGAGGATCTGGGGGTGAGGGGATGTTTGTGGGAACTGGAGAGAGTGGAAGAAGGGAGGTTGCAGTCAGCATATATTGTCTGAGGGAAGAATAAATTAAAAGAAATTTTTATAAAAACTTCCTCTAGGATTGAAACATTCCATCCAGCGGGATGGTTCTTAAACAGTCAAGGAAACAACTCCAAACAGCTCCAGGAAGTCCCCGAAACTGAGCAGTTTCACGAGGCTCCTCCCTGGCAGATTCCAGAGTAGGTAAGAACTAAGAATCCCTTTCAGAGGAAGCTGTGCTACAAACAAGACCTTCGGAATAGACCGGTTGCCAGGGAGAAGAAGAAACCAGCAACTCCAACACGTGGAAAGAACGCTCTCCAAACTGTTGAGTTGCCTGCAGGTTGTTCAGTATGCTGCAGGTTCCCACTGTGTCACCTACTGTGGGGTAGCGAGGGTAATGCAGCTGTCTTTGGGTGATTTCCAGTCCTATTTGTAACTCCTTACCCATACTCCTGAAAGTAAGCCCCATAAAACTCATTGATTCACCAAATTGGACTTTGGTCTTATCTGTCTGGGATGAGTAGACATTTGAGTTGTCCCTCCCCAGAAAATGTTTTGTCACACAGCACAAATCAACTGTGATAAGAAGTTGGAGGATTTGGCTGATGCATTTGTGGCCTGCCCTTAGCTGCCTTTTAGATATTAAAAAGAAGAGATGCTTCAAGGCTCTCAGGATGGTACCTCAATCCACTGGATTTGGTTGAGTTCCCTGTCTGAATTTGTAGGCAGAGTCTTTATATCCTGCAGGGAAAACATGGAAATTTATTTATGAATTGTAAGTCCTGGCTTTCACTGTTCATTTTCAGAAATCTAACGTACACTGTCTATGCCAACAATCAGTTCTTAAAAAAAAAATGCCCACACAGATTCTAGAGAATACTGCTGCAAAATATAAAAAAAAAAGGTGTCAAATTTTTAGGCCTGCAAGTCATATGCCTCGTGTTGTCAAGCACCCATAGAACACCCACAGCCCAGGACTGAGTTGTCCGAGTGACTCTAGTTCACCACTGTTGGGGTGCTTCAGAGAGGAGAGCAGCTCGGCGGCATGATTTCTGTGGAATAGTGAGAACTGTGGAGTCACGTTGGCAATGCCTCCAGGTTGAAAAAGCATTCAAAGAAAGCAGAATCTCCATGAATGCATGCGACTCACTGGGAAGGAGAAATCAATGAACAAGGCTAGAGGAGGAAATAAGAGCTTCTGTGAAACACAGCTAGATTTTCAAACCCCGTGGCCTCGTCCCACAAACACCGCTCCGTGGTCTGCTGTATCCTGCCTGCTTCAGGAACAAATGCTTGGCCTCTGGCTAGCCACATGGGGAAGGGCCGATGAAGCCTTCAAAAGGTTGTTTTCACTTCCCTACGTGGTTCTCCTGGAACCGCCATAATTTCAAGCAAGTACGACATTGCATGCACCTCAGCCACCTCAATGATGGCGCCCTGAAACTGGCAGAGAAAGCCGGGAGGAGCTGCGTTGGATTTCTTTTTAATCGATAATGATCTTGCGTTGGATTTCTTTTTAATCGATAATGATCTTAGGTGTCTGCTGCTCAGTTCGTCTGCTCCTCAGGAGCGTTCATGTTGATGAGTCTTTCTCAATAGAGTATTGAATGGAGGCACATGGGTGGCCGATACACACACAAGCAGCAGATGTTAATAAACATGGCCAATGTGGTCAAAAGGTGACCTTTTTGGTTCTGGTCAACACCATTTTGCCTTCCATAATGTTTGTTCTTTAGGTGACACCAAGCCATACAAAGCTAAAGCCATAACCACCGAGAACTCTCTAATTTGTCCTATCCTTAGTGTCCTTCTCTGAGCATCCCTGCTTTAGTTCTAGAGGTGGTTCAGAGACTTTGGAGGATGTAAACCTGAATGTGTGAGGCTTGAAACCTAAATGTTCCATTTATTTCCTTAGCCCTTCCCCAAGCCCCAGCTTGTGGCTAGAGACAAGGCGACATTTAAGATTCTGTTAAACAAATGCCATCATTCTGAGATGGCCATCTCCCCCGTGAGCCTTATTCTGCTATGCCTTTATTTCTACAATGGAATAAGAGAGCATCTGTTTCTACATTGGATTTGGTACCAATAAGATTCTCAGTACTCTGCATGGTAATAGCTGAAAACTATTAGTAGCAACAGGAAATGAGTGTAGTGTCCTTCAGCAATACTCCAGGAAGTAGGTTCTGCCATCCTCCTTGGAGTTTCCCGTGTGATGCTTAGCACCAAGTCCTTTGAAGGACAGTTTTCCCGAGTGTACTTTTCCTACTCAGCCACTTACGCCGTTTGTAATAGTGTGCTCTCAGCGTTTGGTAAAAACGACTTGTATAAAAACCAAGGCTTCAGAGTGGAAGAATGACACTCACTTTACAAAGGCAAACATGACAGTAAATCATAGGGTATTTGAACAATTGCATGTGCTTTTCTGTTGCTCAAATTTTGATATGTGCAATAATTGCTCAGCCTGCCTGTGAACATTACACTTCACTTTTATGATGCTAACAGTCACGGGGAATGAGGACAGCTGCCACAGCAAAGTGGGCTATTGCTCCTGCTGCGGCCATTTCTGGGATGAAACAGTGCGCTTGCATGTTCCCCACTAGAGCATTACCGCGAGAGAAAGTGAAAACATTCGAATTCCAGAGAACCAAGGCGGAGCTAAAAAGGGACAGCGAATAAGATCTATGGAGCATTTGGCTGCAAGAACATTATCCCCGTGAACATATGGTCATCAACTGAAGTTTCGTGTGTCTTGGCAGAGATGTGCTGAATGCCACAGCAGTGCCTTTGCAGGGCTTGGTAAATGGGACAGAACACAGAGGAAGTGAATGAGTCAAGGTGGTGAGGAAGCTGAGACCCTTAGGGTTTAGCTTACTAGACTGCTTTTATTTTTTATTATTTTATTTATTTATTTATTTTATTATCATTATTTATTATTATTAGTGTGTGTGTGCATGTTTCTTTTTTTATATATATGCCTTTACGTGGGCTCTAGGGAATGAATTCTGATCTTCTAGTCATTTACCCCCAGTCATCTTGGTGGTTCCAGACAACTTTTAAAGAGTAATCAGTCTTCTAGGCTGAAGTCGAGGACTCCCAAATCCTTCTGCCTTTTCCGCATGACTGCTTTCACATGTGCTAAATCAAATCGAGAAGCTAGTAAGCAGAGTTGAGGAGGTGACAGCAGATATGATAATAATAATGATAAACATTATTATTGTTGTTATTGTTTTTGAGATAGGGTCTTGTTATATAGCCTAGTGGTGCGGGACAATTCTGTCAATCATGTTTTAAATAAACGCTGATTGGCCAGGCAGGAAGTATAGGTGGGAAAACCAGACAGGAAGTAGAGGNCACAGAGGAAGTGAATGAGTCAAGGTGGTGAGGAAGCTGAGACCCTTAGGGTTTAGCTTACTAGACTGCTTTTATTTTTATTATTTTATTTATTTATTTATTTTATTATCATTATTTATTATTATTAGTGTGTGTGTGTGTGCATGTGTGCTTGTTTCTTTTTATATATATGCCTTTACGTGGGCTATAGGGAATGAATTCTGATCTTCTAGTCATTTACCCCCAGTCATCTTGGTGGCTCCAGACAACTTTTAAAGAGTAATCAGTCTTCTAGGCTGAAGTCGAGGACTCCCAAATCCTTCTGCCTTTTCGGCATGACTGCTGGCTGTGGGGTACTGGGTAGGACAGTAACCCCAACGAGCAGGCCCCTCTTGTTACAGCCTAGTCTAAACATGAACTCAGTGACCAGGTGACACTGATCTTGGACATTCTCCTGCCTCCAGCCTACTGGGTGCTGGGAATTAGAAAATTTTCTAGAGATGTTGAGGAGCCTTGAGTTTTGTTCACATTCTCCCCCAGCCAGTGTACAAAAAGAGTCAGTTGATGGTGAAGATCTTAGTTCATCCATTTCTTTTCCTTCTATAGGATGACCACGAAAAAATTCAGGCATTTCCCAAGTTGTGTTGTAAGGAGATATTGTAGATATTGCACGATATTGTAGGTAGTTCTTTTTATGACTCTGAGCATTTATTCATGAGTTTTCACAATTTTCCTAATATAGAAAGCTTAAAAATCTTTCCTTGTGTATGTGGATGTATGTGTGCTATTTGTGTGCATTTGTATGTATGTGTGTATGTTTGTGCATGTGTGTTTGTGTATGCAAGTGTGTCTGTGTGGGTATATACTATAGTGTGCCTAAAGAGGCCAGGCCAGAGAACAATTTTCAGGAATCAGTTTTCTCTTTTACCATGTGGGAATCAAACTAAGGTTGTCAGTTTTGATAGTAAGCATCTGTATCTGCTGATTCATCTCCCAGGCCCTAATACTCCAGAATTTTTAAAATGGAGGCTTAGTTTTGTTGACATCTGTAGTCACCGTAAAGCACCACAAGGATTCTGTGTGTTGGCATGAGGGACTGAGTTCCAGGGTTCTTTTGTGGTAGGCAGGCACTCTACCACTGAGCAACACTATCAGAATATGATGAAACAGGTTTTGTTCTTCCAGGGAAATCAACACTTTTCCTAGGGCTTCTTCCAGCTGTGAGCTCTCACAGTAACTTGATGTTTTGAAATAGTCTGTGCGCTGCAGGACCCCACACACAATGTTTGGATGTCGTAGCCCTGTCACAGGTCTCCTTTGTATCTTGAAAAAAAACCACTTTCTCACATAAGACACATGATGTACAATGACTATAAGTTACTGTGATGCTTGCTTTAATTTTTCTTATCATTAATCCAAAAGCAAAGCTGAATACCATTCTCTATTTTCTGTGGCAGCTTACACAGTGATGATTGTGCACTCCCAAATATAATACTTGAAGATGGACAGCTATTAACAAGAGCTTTCTAAGGAAGACTGTTCATCCATGCTTCTGGAATGGCCCATAGATTATATTTTTCTATTTAATCTTTGCAACCACAAACTCAGCCTTCCAGCCTGATTTGAACCATGTCACTAGTGTGGTTCAAAAGAGCAAAGACGCGCTAGTGTTCCAGCCCCTCCGTGTTCTGAATGCACCGTGTATTGTGTGCTATGGAAACCATATGTCTTGGTCAGAGTTTCTAAGTGCTGTCATAAAACACCATGACCAAAAACAACTTGGGGAAGAAAGGGTTTATTACGTTTACAGCTCTCTGGTCACATCCATCACTGAGGGACCGCAGGAACCGGGAGCAGGAACTGAAGCAGAGGCCAAGGAAGAGTGCGGCTTACTGGGTTGCGGCCAGATAACTCTAGCTTCTGCCAAATTGGCAGAAAACTTGTTACTACAGCACCTAACCCTTTAGTGGTTAGGAGACTCATTTAGCAGGGAATTCTAGACACTTTTTTTCCAAAGGAGCTAGTGTAAAGGACTTGGCAGTTGAGGCAGTGTGGAACTTGCGAAGAATCAGGATAATGAGGATGTAGCATAGTGTAGCCAATTTAGGACCCTGGGTTCAGATTTCAGTTTTTCTTCCAATTTCACAGGCTCAAGTTTCACAGCTGTGTGCTGTACTCCTAGCCTTTGTATATCAAAATATGATAATAGCAATTTGAATATTATAGGATTGCCACAGAACACAAAATAGTGCATGAGCCACCATTAATTCATTAATAAGAGATTAATTCATTATTCATCTGTCATTTTTCTCAGCCCAATTTCAATGAACATAACAGCAATGTCCAGTATAGATAAGAAATTTAAAACTCAGGTTTTGAGACTTGCCCTTGCTTACCACATCAAACAATTACTTGTTGGGTACCACATCTTAGTTTAAAACTCTACCCCATGAGGATGGGTTCCAGTGCTTGAAAGCAGTTCTTGGCTGGAATGTTCTGGGAAAGACATCCAGCAATGTGGGGATCCTCCTGAGAACCTACCAAGCTAAGTAACACCTAGGCTATAGAAGTTCTGCTGAGAGACCGCGTTGACGAATCTGGGTCAGCAGATTATACGCGCTACCTCCCTGGATTCAGCAGTATTTTCTTAAAGGCTTTACAAGCCAGCATGTGGTTCTGGCTAAAACAAAAAAACCGAATTGGTCAACAGGGGCTCTGTAATCAATACCAGCACACCCTCTGACACAGAGTGCTAGCAATACAGCGAGGCTATTTATACCTGCACTCACTCCCATCCCCAATGTCCTTGGACAAGCAAGGAATAGAAGGCTGGGGATGAGAAGCCTGGGACTTCCTTTTGGTCTGTGTCTTACTCACTGGCCATGCTTTCAGTCCCCATTCCCCATGTTTTGGTAGGAAGAGCCATATTATTCCTCTGTGTTCATCCTCACTGGGTTGTGAGAGAGCCAAGTAAAACGATAAAACAGGGACACATCTCCGTCACTACAAAGCGCTGTGGGATCCTCATTGCTTCAACAGTCACGATACTGGCAAATCATCACACTCTGAGCATGCCGTGAATGCTTTAGATTCTCCCTTACCCAGCAGCGCTGTGGAAGTGAGGCCACTGGGAAGACCTGGCTCAAAGCCAGGAATTCTTTCTGTCCTATGGAAACCACTTAGCACTTCAGAGTCAGCCAAAGCAGCTGGGCTTTGAGAAGTGGTGCAGGATGTGATCTGGAATGTCTTTGTTTACTCCAGCCAATTTCGGGACTATGGGGACTATCTTCATTTTCTTCCTTGAGTCTTCCCCCACCTTCCTTTCTTTGGTCAGAATATTCAGCTCGCGGATGACTACTTTTTCTGCGGGCAGATAGAACAGTTTGATTTTCTGGAAGAATGCTGAGGATAACAGAAATATATTTTCTTGTTAGCTAGTACATCCAATAGTTAGTTTTCAATCAACCTTGGTTATGAAACACGAAACAAAAGACCTGATGCCATGGATTAGATTAACATGCATGCTTTTTAAGATGTGAAATGGAACCAGCTTCCCTCTCTGTCTTCTACCTGGTGGAATCATAGCCCACATGAAATTGATGTTCCTGTATATGTGTTTCATGAGGTTAACCTGTATTTAAAGGTAAACACTGAAATATTCCAAGGCTCAACAGGAGTTAAATGTGGGAAACCTTGGAAGCCAGTCTTGAATACATTTTAATGATGTCATATCTTCACTCAACCTTTGAGAGAATTTTTGGGGAGTGGATGGAGTAACATATACCTGTAGAACTCTGAGGCAGGAGAATCATTTGAAAACGAGTTGGAAGCAAGTTTGGGAAGCACAGTGGTGAGAGACTGCCTAACTAACAAAAGTATTTATGGGAAGGGAGGATGTATCAGAATGGGAGAGACTTTTTTTTTTTCAGTCCTTTAACCTAGAAGACAGCATTTCATATTACTTAAAAGAGATGTCTCATTTAGTTGCTACTCAGTGCTACTCAGGCAGAATGAATGATGCCATTTTTGAGATGCTAGCCCTTCTGTGAGCAGGACTTAGATTTCAATGGGAATGATTAGGAACTTGCAAAGAATGGACACAACGCTAATACTAATGAGAGTCTAGCCCAGGGTGGGCATGCAATAAATGTTTGCTGAAGATGTGAACTGCGAGTTGGTACAAGGGTTCTAAATTATGCACACATTTTAGTAATGGGGAAGTTTATGTAAATATGTCTTGGATGAGAGTGTACGA
Source organism: Dicrostonyx torquatus (assembly GCA_028555095.1). Lineage (NCBI taxonomy): Eukaryota > Metazoa > Chordata > Mammalia > Rodentia > Cricetidae > Dicrostonyx > Dicrostonyx torquatus. The sequence continues at coordinate 5,525,778 of JAQHUG010000102.1, read as the reverse complement.
AAATTGTACAGCCATTAGCTGTAATCACCCTTGGGATAAATCCATTCCTGCAGCAGGAAAGGCAGAGGGAATATCAAGGGTGAAAGATTGGAAAGGGCAGAAGAGGGATACACTGGTGGGTTAATAATACTCAGGGAACCTGTTTTAGCCAGTATCTGCAGCAGCTTTCCTCTGTCACTACATAGCAGTGGGGGTTCACTAGCTAAGTTGGAAGCCCCAATGGACTTGGCAACTCAAGAACAAGGATCTGGATTATGCATCAAACACACATCTCTGAACAATGTCAGGGTGGATTGGAGCCAGGCAGCAGCCGCAGAAGTTTCTATTCACTTCAGCCTTGCTCTCACCTCTGTGTTAGGACCAGCAAAGTCTTGTCAGCAGCAATGATTGCTCACCCATGCAGCGAGCGTGGGAGACAGAAAGGCAATTGGCAATCCTGGTCCCCCGACAGGCACAACAGCTGGTCAGGGGCACCGGGGAAGCTCTGCCATCCTGGTAGGTTGGGAGGTGTTTATGTGATCCTCCAAGCTGCCAGGGAGCTTTGTGGGTTGTGTATAGATGATCAGATGCAAATAGTCCCTAGGGGTCACAGCTTGTTTTCTCTAAATTTTACTGCATGGCACACACAAGGACAAGCTGGAGGGAGTGCGTTAACAGTCTAGTGGTTGAGAGCCACCTAAAATGAGGGGATGCCATTAAAGCCAGGCAGACTGTCAACGACATTACATTCACTCAGGGAGCCAACACTCTCCCATAATGAATGACCTCTTCCACCTGAGCAAAACTAAAATGACCGCGCGGTTCTTCAGCAGCTGAACTCCCCTTCTGGTGGCTGTTCATTATTATTCTGAATTAGATTCCACACTTTTACCTCAGGGAAACAGGGAAAAGAATAAGCAGAGTTTAGTCCTCCTCGGAACTCAACACCATCGAAAATCTACCTACAATCTATCAATCTCAATGACTCATGTTAAAAATCCCTGCTATTAGTGTGAAAAAAATATTACCTGCTTCCCTCCAAATAAGTGACCCCAAAGCGTTGTTACCTGTTTGCAATGTATCACACACAGCGATGAGCTTGGCACAGGTTCATCATCTCAGTCCCAGTTTAGGAGATGGGAAAGCCTCGGTTTTGAGAGCTCCAGCACACGTGTAGCAGAGCAGGGGTGTAAAATGAAGACCACCCTACCCCCGAGGGGTGCTGTTCCCATTGTCATCCTATACACATAATGATTGTCCGTTATCAATTTCAAGTATGCCTCGTGATTCATTTGACAAACGCTGTTCTATTTTTTACCAGGAAGCGTGTTAATGGAGCAATGAGGCAGAACACTATAACGGGGTAGGACCAGGAGCCCTTGGATCAGCAGAGGCTCTGGTTCAGCCTGCTGTGGAAACAACAAGATGCCAGTCAGTGATGTAGGAATCTCCTGTGTGTGCTGTGATTACCACTTAATGAAAAAAGAATCTGCCTTGGCCTGTTGATCGGGCAGAACTTAGGTAGGTGGGGGTGGGGGGAACTAAACGGAATGCTAGGAGAAAGCAAGCAGAGGCAGAGAGACTCCATGGAGCCACCACTGGAGATAGACGTGCTGAAACTTTGCTGGTAGGCCACGACCTCATGGTGACGTAATGATGAATAGAAATGGGCTGAATGAATATGTAAGAGTTAGCCAATAAGAAGATAGAGCTAATAGGCCAAGCAGCTTCTGTGTGATTATTTTAGTTCTGGGTTGCTGGGACAAGCAAGCGGCTTCCTCCTCCAACAACTCAGAGAAACAATCCCCTTCCTCCCTTCTACTCTCCTCTCTGCCTCATTTGTCTGCCTTCTTCCCTTCTTTGCCCTTTCCCTCCACACCTCCACATCCTATTTCCCCCTGGTTGTATTTGCCCATTTGGGCAACACTGACACTAAAATCAAAATGAGGAATTGGATGAAAAGAAGATACTGTATGACAAACCAAATGATCTTGGGAAAGGGTGGCAAAAATAGAGGACATGGTATCCCATCCCCACCTAGGGAGTCTTCCACAGCATCCAGTTGCTGGGTACCTCAGTATTTCTGGGACCACTATGAACACAACGTTATGAATTTTACTAGCTTTCTTTCATGGTCACATCTTTTCTAAATGTTATTAGCTAACTAACATTCTTGTAGAATGTGTCACCAGGGATGGAGGGGGAACACCCAAAATTTAGAGTCATTAAGGGAAGAGAGCAAGTGAGGAGTGGGCCATTAGCTTCTTTTCATGTGTTGTCACTTGTGAGGGAGACAATGTTTGGCTGGTGTTAAGGTCACGAAATCCAGACTGGCCTATCTTAATGTGTTTTTTTGACATATGTTTCACAAGTGCTAAGTATTTTAGAAGAAAAGCTGTCATCTGTTTATCACACATTTCTCAGGGAGCAAATCAATGTCCCTCAGATTGGAAGAGGTCCTTCCGGGATAAATCCCAGTGAGAACATTCATCAGAGCATCAGAAGGTAGGGGACTCGGAAAATAAAGTTCCATTCGGGTGCAGACATGTTTCATCTGCAAGATGCAGAAGTATCAGCCTTGTGGAACATGTCTTTCCCATGCAAGGAGAAAACATCTCTTAAACGAAAGGGCAGTACTTGATTTCCAGAGAGCAGTTGTTCACATTAGGGACATGGCAGTCGTGTGAGGTCTGGATCGTTTGCAGGGTTTGATAAACACTGACATGGCCGAGTCGCCCATCTCTCCAGTGTTCTCACTTGTGAAGTAGAGTGCTGGCCTCACAGGCTCCTGTGAAGACTAGAAGAAAGATGCACCAGATTCCAGCAGATATCCAGGCGGAGTTGAATATTTTTATTGTTATTTTTTTCCTGTGCGTGTGCATGGTGTGTGTAGATGTGTGTATGTGCACACCTGTAGTTGGAGGCCAGAAGTTAGTTTTCTCATTCTTTCTGCCTTTGTTGGGATGGGGTTTCTCACTTAACTAGGAGCTCATCAATTCAGTTAGTCTGAATGGCCAATGAACTCCAGGGATCTACCTATGTCTGCATTGACAGAACTGGGGATAACAAACATGCATCACATTTTTGGTTTTTTTGTTTCTTTGTTTTTGTTTTTACCGTGGTTCTAGGTAAGGTCATGGTGCTTACGTGGTAAACACTGATTGAGCTATCTCTGCCATCTCTTAAATACAGTTTCTGTGGCATAACCTATTATCTTCTTTTGGACATTTAAGAAAGACAAGATTTGAAACACGAAATGCTATTTTTTAGTATTCTTAGCAAATAGATTCTAGTCAAGAAACAGCAGAGATGATGATGATGATGATGATGATGATTGTACACAGCCCTTACCAACCAGCACTTCTGGGGTGCTACCCAACTCCAATTACATGTTCTTAGGGAGGAGGAATCTAAAGGAGTCAATCTGAAATATGGAATGTCATTTCTTTAACTAACTTCCCCGCTGTTTTAAAGATTTCTTTTGAATTGTAACAGTGAAAGATAAGCAGAGCCCATGAAGCAGTAAAAACTACATACAAGATGCAAATGAGTCTTAATTTTTTTAATCATTGTAGAAGTGGGGCTTGAAACCTTTTTACTAGACCATAGCATACATTGTTTCCCCCACAAGTAGCAGAGATGCTTATAAAATGTAATTTAAAGGAAGAAAAAACAAAACAAAACAATTGGTTTCAGAAACATTAGCATCTTTGTTACAATACAAGCAACAAAAGATGTTTATGCCCTGGAATTCGACACTGCCTATCCAAAACAATAGATATTAGCCAAAGACAGAATATGAATTAAAAGCCTCTGCTAGGATATGTCGACCCTGCAAGGTCACATTGCTCCATCATTCACGAACAAAGTGAAAAACTATGTGTGGAACTTGTGGGATTTCAGTTTGATGGTTTAGAATAACAAGTAGTCACAGGGAGTTATAACTAAGAGGCCTCTTTCATCACCACCGATTCCTTGTTTCCTAATTAGTGCAAGTTACACCCAGGAGTTTGAGCCAGCAGTGGCAACCTTACTAGCAGTAAATTATTCACAGCATTTATTTTGCATTTGCATTTTGATTGTGCCAACTTTTGAGGGAAAAAAGAATGAAAGAGACCATCAAAAATTTTTGTAAACTTGTCTGCAATTGAAGCAAACAAGTGTAGGGAAGGCATACTTTCCTTAGGTACCAGCAGGGTCATGCTTTGTCATCCTGAGTTGATCCACATCTCTGTGGTAGCACTGTTATCATTCTCCATTGAGCAAGGTGGTCCACAAACGATCCACACAGTGCGGCATCCAAGGAGTGAATCACCACATTGCCTTCTAAACAATTTAATTGATTATGTAGTCACTTGGTTCTGTGAGGAGGCCTTGCAACAAGAACCGAAAGATTTAATGCCAGCTATTCATTCATGCAAGGAAGATATATAGATACAATTTAAAAGTGCTCAGTTTTGAAAGTATGAGACTTTTTCCCCAATGGAAATTTTAATGTCAGTTGTGCAAAAGGCATAAACAGCTAATTCCTTTCTCAAACAACACGGAAAACTGTGGATCCTTTGTGACAGAAGTAATCCCAGATTCACTCACTTAAACACTTCTAGCTCCTAAGTAATTTAAAAGTCAACAAAACGGAGTGTCAAAATTGAGCTAGTAACATGTATTAAGATTGTCTTTGGAAGAAGGTAGAGAAAACATCAGGATAATAGTCTTTTAGTAAAATTAACTATTATTCTATATTCTATATAGTAAATATACAGACGAAGCAATATACACGTCAATTGATCCTAAGACAATATGGACATGAGCTCTAAAACTGCTTTACATTTTTGTTTGCGTCTGCATTATAGTACCCTACAACACAAAAGGCTTTGCTTTCATCAGAATTCTTGTCAAGTGGAATCCTTAGTTATACCCACTTCAAGCTACCCTCCTCTCATGCCTTTGTTGTAAGAACTGGCTCAGTTTGACCTGCATAAAGTAGGCTGAACATTGCACTGTTTCCCCACTTGTGATAGAAGCCATTTATACCCATCTACACATGGAGGAGCTGGTCTATGGATGTGTCTAATCGAAGCGATAATTGTGTAGAGTAATAACTGCTTCCAGGCTTGAAAGGGAAATAATAGTTCATGAAGAGGCACTCCATGGTGTTCCGCCATGCCTTATTTTCTAACTATTGCCATGCAGACATTGGGGTATATGCTTGTTACATTATCTCCCTCATCTTCTCATAATCTGGTTCAAGCTTAATTAGTCCATGCCCTAGTCTACATGCATGAAAAAGTGGTATCAGGGACACACACACATACCAAAGAGGACACCTGTGTACTCAGTTATCTTCTCAAAACTTTACCCACGGGGCGTCCACTGAGAATAGCCACTGCTAGTTCATTTGCTTGCCTTTCACCACTTTGGATTTATGGATTAGGTTAAAGGATTCAATAATAAATTCATATAGAGTCTTTAGGGAAATGTATAATTAAATAAAAAAGTATGGGCATTTTAAATCTATTTCCTTCATTTTCTAAAAATTACTAAATTACAGTCATGTATAAATATGGGACTGATAGTGATATTATGTAATATGTATATTGTATAAGAAAAACAGAAGAAGCTAGCTGATACCCAGTGTTTTTAAGAAATTGTGTTTCTCCTAAATTCAACTTTATACCTTTTATGTGTGTGTCTGTCTGTGTGTATGTGGTGCATTCATGTATGTGTATGTATGCATGTGGATGAAAAAATCATACATGCATGGGGCAGTCTCAGGAATCTTCATTCCTCACTCCACAGTTTGCTGTTTGGGCTAGATGTGTCACCCAGGGAGTCCCTGAGAGTCACCTATACTCACCTTCCCCTGGGTGCCGGACTCAGGTCCTCATGCTTGTAGGAAACACTTTAACTTCTGACTCTTCTCATGAGCCCTCGGCTTCTGAGCAATAGTTTCCTATCCATCCCCCATTCAGCAGCCACAATTTCACTTTCTGCTTCTATTTGGCCCATTGTTATAGATTCCACATTAAGTGAAAACTTGTGGATGTTTTTGTTCCTCTGCACTTAGCTTACTTCCTAGAATTAAAGCTTCTAAGTTCCACCATTGTTGTTGCAAACTTTGAGACATTTTTTTTCATTAAAGTTCTAAGATGGGTTGAACTTAAGTGTCTACAAGTACAGGAATGAATAAGAATAGGTGGTATATCCCATTATTTTTTAAAGTCCCTATAAGTCATTAAGACATTATGTTGGATGTTAGGAATCCAAGGAACTCAGGTGGGCATTCTGAGGGTTTACAGACTTTGGAGGAAGCAGCGAGGAAACAAATAGGTTTAGCAATGCAAAGAGGGACCTTATCATAAGAGGGCAATGGGAAAAGGCTTGTTAGTATTTGGAAAGAAATATTTCTAATCTATTCAGAAAAATTAGTAAATGCTATCCTGATAAAATGTGTGTGTGTGTGCAGAGTTTGTGAATTTTTTTTTTTTGTAGGTTGGTGGTAGCTTTCATAACAAAACTGTTGAAGTCATTTTGGATTTAAACATGGTGTGGTGGTTTGAATAGGAATTACCCCATAGGCTCATATATTTGAATATTTGGTCTCTTGGGAGTGGAGCTACTGGACAGGGTTTAGGAGGTGTGGCCTTGTTGGAGAAACTATGCCATTATGGATAGACTTTGGGATTTTAAAAGCCAAAGCCAGGCCCAGTGGCATTCTCTCTCTATCTCTTGCTTCCTGTGGATCCAGATGTCGAACTCTCAACTACACCAACATGTCTGTCTGTGTGTGGCCATGCTGCCTTCCATATGACAATGGACTAAACCTTGAAGCTGTAAGCAAGTCCCAGGTAAATGCTTTCCTTTATAAGAGTTGCTCAGGTCACAGTGTCTCTTCACAGCCATATATCATCGACTAAGACACACGGTCTGAAGACAGCAGATATACTCTTCCAGAAAATTCTCTCCAGAAGCAGTTAAAACTTACCCAGTCATGAGAGTGGTTTTTAACACTTTTTATTCTAGTACAAAAGGCACTTTCCCCTTAGTGGACCAAGTGTTTGCTAGCTAGGAATCAATCTCTTAGCTGGCTATAAATATGTAAACACAGGAAGTTTGCAAGGCCGTGCAATTCGTCTCAATTCACTGTGATCATGGGAGATGCAAAAGTTTCTGCTGGTCTAAGTCTTCCGGGCAAGTCCATCTAATATTTGTGCTCATAGTACAAGCCAACATGGAGTGAGGACTGTAGTATGATTCACATGCATGCTTGCTTCTGCTGTATTCCAGGAAGTGTTTGCATCAGGCGAGCAATAAGAATATTTGATGAAAGGAAAAATGAAATCTTTCCTTCTACCCTCCAGTATTTCCTGAGTGTTTACTATATGTATCAGGGCTTTGGTAGTGGACAAGAAGTCCTTATGGTCTCACAGTGAGACAGATGGCTGAGTCTAGCATTAGGAGAAGCAGAGCTTTTTTTTGTGCAAATATAGGACGTTAATGACTATTTAAATTGTAGCACTTAGCACGCTTGCCAGTGGCAAAGCCTAGGCTTGGACTGAAACCCTGAGATACTGAGATGATGTTATGTAGATAACATTAGCAGTCTAGATAGATTAACAGTCCAGATAGCTGATTTCTTTCTAAAGACCACTGCAATTCAACTAAGGGTTATTTGGAATTTCTTTATCCTTTTATTAATAGGATGCAAACTATATGACTATTACTTGAAAGAGGCAAACATCTCTCTTGTCTTAAAATTTATTTCACATCCCGACGACAGCCTCCCCCCCTCTTCTTTTTCCCTCCCTCTTCTTTTTCCCTCCCCTCCTCTAGCTTCCTCCCCTTCCCCCTTTGCTTCCCCTTCAATCCACCCCTCCTCTCAGAAAGGGGCAGGCCTCTCCTGCACATCAACAAAGCATGGCTGCTATAAGATTAAGCACTTCCCTGTTTTCAATTGGGCAAAGCAATCCAGCCTTGCCTGGAGGGATACAGTTCCCTCTGTGTTCCTTGAGGAATAAGTTCCCAAGAGCTGGTGACAGCACCAAGGACAGTTCCTGTTCCACACATGGGCCAAGCTACACAACTGTCTCCTATATGCAGCGGGCCTAGATCCATCCCATGTAGGCTCCCTGGTTGTTGGCTTAGACTCTGTGAGTTCCTATGAACCAGCTAAGTGAAAGGCACACATCTTTTTCGTCTGTCTCACCTATTTATAAATTGTTCTCCACTCAGAGCTGCAGTTGATGCTAGAGATGATGTCATGAAAATGTTTACAACAGACTGATGTCAGTCATGCCCATGACGCAGCACAAGGGCGGAAGTCAGAGGACAATCTTAGTTGGAGGACTTCACCTCCCACCTTGATTGAGATAGGGTTTCTTTGTTGGCTGGCAGGACAGTTGGCCCATGAGCGCCAGGTCATTCCCCTATCTCTGTTACCCATCTCCCTGTAAGCTATGCTGGGATTACACACATGGACAATCTCAGCTGACTTCATGTTTGGCCTTGAGATTTAAGCTCACGTTGCCATGATTGTCTGGTAATTGCCTAATCCACTGGCTCATCGTCTTGCCCCAAATTTTGGTTTTTTTTTTTGATGAACATCTTTAATTCCCTGGACTCAGTTTTCCTTCAGGAAACTTTCTCTACGGTATTTGTGATCTTGTAGTGTATCTTATAGTAGAACTATAGGGGGGCACTATTCACCGCTGCAGTGAATGACTCCTATTCTTTAGAGCTGGGAAGCAAATCTCCAGTGTCCTCGTTTGTTTGTTTACAACTTCAGTTGCTAGGCGTTTTTGTCAAAAAAAAAAAAAAAAAACCACAAGGGAAATGTTAATGTCTCTGGACCTAGGTTTGAATTGCAGCATGTGCAATAAAGATGCATAGCACTCAGGTTCATGACGCCTGGGCGATGCGCATTGCAGCACAGTTGGCATCAGAATCCAGCTTCCGGGTACAAGGAGTGGCAGTTGGCTCTATTTTACCATCTTAGTTCCACCGACACTTACCACACTTCTCAGAGATACACGGTGTGAATCGGAGGGTCCAATTTGGCCCTACGTATGTCCCTTCTGTGAGACTGTTCTGGGGCCTGGCCCTTGGCTCCAGACACCCATATCTGCAGCTGAAGGGAATGGAGCAGCGCTAGGGCTCTGAAGCTATGACCAAGAAAGAAAAAGAGAGAATTGAAAGTGTTTCTGTCCGTTGTATTGGCAGAGAGTCAAGGAAAACAGTTTAAAAATATTTGTCAGGAGAGGAACTCAGGCAGTCATTATTACTTGGAAGGTTTATGGCTAATGTCTACCTGTCATTACCCACAGATAACCCCAGCAACTTAAATTACAGAAGCCACACACACATAATTCAAGGTCAAGTTATAGGCATTCCCTAAAACCTTCTGCTTTTCACTTAGTTGACAAAAAGCAGAAAAAGAAGTCTGATTTTCACGAGGCAAATGCCCTAAATCAGAGCTTTCCAGGAGTGCTTTCTGTTGAGCTGAATTTGCATTTATACGAAGAGAAATAACAAGTGTGTGTTTGAGAGTTAGAGCCTGTCTATTATTTGTTTTTCTCATTATACTTATTAAATCTCTTGAATTTTATTTATTTTTTCTTTTTCCTTTCCCTCTCTATAGCCTACGAAAGAGTTCATCATTTGAAATTGCTTTAAGGATGAATGTGCAGACAGAATCTCAAGTGTACCCTACACAGTAAGTCAGTGGCAGAGCCCAGGGGTAGAGACCTGGAAAGTCAACTGCACCTCATGCTGGTTAATGCCAGCAGCCTCATGTAGAGAGCAGACCCATTACTGCTGCAAGCGTATTCCATTTTTCCAACTATATCTTTAAATATTGCTAGAGCACCCTATAAAACGAAGGGGCTTTAATACACCCATTTAGATACACACAGACACCTACAGTATAATTACTGCTCAAAACAATTCCGCGAGGTAGCTTTACACATTATTGTGTTTCTGGGTCACAAAAGAAACTGGAGCATGATGGGGGTCAGTGGTTTGTCAGGTATTCATGAGCAGAGCTGTGAATCAGACATGGGGTGTAGGCTGAGCTTTGTCCCCTTTGCTTGGAGAGGTTGTGGACTCTCTTGGGTTCTGCTCCCTAAATGACACTGTAATTTTGGTCACCATTAGAGTGGTAGGAAAGAATCTGGGTCGAGTGGGGGAAGCAATAGAAAATCCACACAAGTAGCTTATTGGAAACATTTCCCCAGGTCAAGGACCCTGCTTAGCATCTGTACCCCCAACCCAGTGTCCCAGTGCTCTGACTGTTCAGGCTCAGGCAGAAGAAAGATGTTTCCACACCAATACCTTAAGCAAGTTCTGCTCAGTTGTTTGAAATTTCTAAAATGGACAACAGTTGGCATTGCCAGTTTCAGCTTTTCCTGACTACATTTGTGACGCAGAAATAAACACACAGCCATCACACAGTCTCAGAAAAACTTGATAGCTTTTCAAAGCCCACAAAGTTACCAGAGACCAGAAAAAAGAGATTAACCCTTTCTCTTGTCTCCTAAGGAATAGAAAGCAAACTTACGAACATTTCAGAGTCTTTATAAATTGAATCTTAATTAGATTAAGTTGTTGAAAGGAGAGGCAAGAATGGACTATTTGGTGTCAGTGGGAACGATGCTTAAGGAAGACACAGGGAATGTGTTTCTTAGTGTGGCTCTAGTGAAATAAGGTTTTAAAAAATTGTACATGTATAGAAAAAGCACACTATTTCTTCAGTCATATCCCTATGAACAAGAAAGCCTTTATCAGCTGTTGTACCTATAATCTGAAGAAATTCTAATTTCACCATTGCTGTCATCACAATGAGTCTTACCCATCTATTGCAATCTTGCTCTGTCTCAGGTGTTGCTCAAGCAATGACACAGCCAGAAGTGGATTATGTCAGGGAGAGAATTAGGGTCTTCATCAGTCCCTTTTCTGTTTCCTAGCTCAGTGATCTCCATGCTTTGTGGAAATCTCCTAGTCCTAGTCTTGTTGCCACTTGCTATGCCATGTGTGGTTGATAGCCCTGAAGGAAAATGGAGGAGGAATGGATGTGGCACACTGGCGCTTGGGTGAGACTCAGTAGGGAAGAAGAAGGAGAAATTGCAGTTGGTATAAAGTATATGAGAGAAGAATAAATATTTTTTAAAAAATAGCCTTCTTTTTCTTCTCCTAATCTTACAGAATCCAGAGAGAAATGGCAAAATTTCTGGTATCACTTCTTAGAGGGAGGGGGCTTAAAGCAGAAACAGAAAATTAGTACAGTAGTAGAAGTATGATGGGTATGTTGCTATAGTTTTCATTTATATTCATTTTTCTAGAACGTAATAAATGAGATAACCAACATTAAACCTGCTCTGCTCCATAAGAAAATAGGAGCTCAGTAGCTTCCATGATAGAAGTGATTTTTTGTTCTCTACAGCCCAATCCATCACTGCTTTGGTGGTAGTGTCCTGCAGGCCACTGTGGCTTTAACTCTGCCTTAATGGGAAGCAAACCACTTCTGCAAAGAGCCCACTTAAGAAATGGCTTTGCTTGACATCTGCTGACAGAAGAGTTCACCCTTCCTGAAAAATAGAACACTTAACTCGCAGGAAAGTTGATTACCTGCAGAATAGACCCAATACTCCAATATAGAGCAAATGCAAAATTGCTTCTTTTATTTCCTAATTTTTCCCACTGTGCCAGAATGAATTACTTGTAACTCCATACATTTAGAAGAAGGAATACCATACTAAGGAAAAAAATAACTTGATCTAGAAAGCATCTGTTACTACCACCAAGCAATAACTATTTGGCAGTGTTTCCTCATAACCTCAGCAGAAAAACGTGTCCTTAGCGGGATCAGGTGCCTTAAAATGTCAAAATCTTCTGGGTGTTTGCTTGCTAGGCAGTGTCTGCTGATTCTTTTTTATTACTTTTATTTTATTTATTTAATAAAGTATTTATTTAATAAGGGAGGATCTGGCTATACATTTCAGGCTGCCTGAGAACTCATTATGTAAGCCTCACTGGCCTCAAACTGTGAATCCTCCTGCTTTAACCTCCTAGTACTGAGATTATAACTACAGCCTCCATTCTTGGCTCCATTGTTTACATTCTTTACATTTTCTGTGATTCTCACAGAACTCGGGGCTTTCTAGGGCTTTGGTTGGAAGGGTCTAAGGGGGTAACCACTATCCTTCTCAATCTTACTTTGTCAAGAGAAAAGTAGACTCAATTTTGATTCCCAAAACAGAGTAAAGTTCACTTAAGGATGAGATTGGAAACATCCAAGATTTACAAAACATTCAAATGACTGTGTGGGTGAAAGTATCAAGCTACTCTTATTGTTGAAATAACTTTATTTTTCATTTCTCCTACTCATCCTAATGTGATTACTAACACAGCCAACACACCCCCACACAGAGTTCATATGGTTGTGTAAGCAGGCGCTGAGGGTTTTTGCTGCTGCTGGATTAATGCTGTTTAAGTAATGAACCCTACTTAGGAGCATGCAAATCTTATACGTACATACATCATTAATTTACTATGAGATGAGAAAATGTATAACTAGATACCTGTGACATTAGTTTATGTTTAGAGTCTACCTGAGTTGTGCATAATTGATGGGAATTGCTTGCTATTAGTAATCTCCTCTGTCCCTGAATCCTCATCTATCTGGCTCTCTAACTATCTCCTTCTCTATTTCTCCTTTATTTAAGTCCTTCAGGAGTCCAGGAGCCAATGAGGCAGGAATGGATGGTGTTATCTACATGCCTCTTCAGTTTTATTGGTCATAATAATGCCTTATTAATAAAGCATAAGCTGGCATAGTGTAGGAGGAGAGACAGACATCACCTAACGTATGCCGTACTGAAGAGACTAAGTGGCTACCGACAGTTCACCTCATTAGAAACCAAGGGCTCTGCCGTGACTTACGGCTGAGCTCACCGGCAATCTCGACCTTCTCTGCTGTTGGCATTAGCTTTCTCTCCTCACTAAATAATTGCTGGTTGTCTCTGTTAACCACATAACATGGTGCCAGGGAAAGGATGACACTGTCTTGACATCTGTATTTTAGGTGAGGAGGAGAGAACGCTTGGCCAGGGCCCCACTTGGCACACCTTCATTTCTCAAGTACTTCGCAAAGGAAATGGAAACTGAAGCACAGAATAATTTTGCTTTCCCCCACACGATGAGTTATTCTCTGAAGTGCTGTAATTCTCACGATCGTAACACGGTTAGCGCTGTGTTTTTCAGCAGTTGCGAGACCTGTAGGCCCAGCCGCTGTAGGAAACTTGGGATGCTTTGGTACCCTCCTCATTGTTTAAGCACAGGTTGGAGGCTTCCCAGTCTGACAGTTCTTCATCTGACCGAAGAGGAGGGAGGAGACAGAAGGGAGCTGAGTCTGAGCTTGTGACACATTAACAGACGAGCATAGGAGATTTACCGTCTGCATCTTCTATATGAGATACAAATTCCTCAAGCGCTGTGGTGGTGCTCTGTGTTGATCAGTGCAGCACAGACAGTGACTCAGAGCTTCCCTGAAAGCACAGCTTGCGGAGAAGTTTCACAACTTAGTGGAACAAGTCTTGGGCTTGTCAAAGACTTGGTACAAACATGTTTTAAATATTTCTTTTATTTTTGAGATTAATATAATTATGTCATTTCTCCCTTTCCTGATCTCCTGACAAATCCTTCTGTATATGTCTCCTTTCTTTCTTCTGAATTCATGGCTTCCTTTTCCATTAATTATTATTGTATGTATATTTTTTAGGAATATATATATATACATGCATATATACACAAATATATTCCAAATATGACCAACCTGCTTAGTCTGTATACTAGTACCTATTTTTATCTTTTAAATTCATGGCTTTCTTTTCCATTAATTATTATTGTATGTATACATTTTAGGAATATATATACATACATACATATATACTTATATATATTCCAAATATAATCTGCTCAGTCTGTATACTATTAAATGTATGTATGTTTTTAGGGCTTATAATTTGGTATTAGACAATTAATTTGTGTTCTCTACTGCAGAGAAAGGTGCTTCTCTCACTCTCAACTCTACACAAAGAATGTACAAGGAGTTTTTCAGGCAAATTATCTCTATTATTTCCATGCATAAGAAGGTTAGCTGAATTTGCATGCATTCTTACATACTTCATTAAAGAAATTATTTTAAAGCATACGTTAAGATAATCATTCTGAGATCCCTGACTTTCCACCGACTAGTTTTAATGAAAGACCTAAATAACAACAAGCCCTCTAAGGCAAATGGTAGCATTGTTTATCAAAATTATCATTGGGTTACAAGTCCCTTGCCTTAGAATTAGAGCACCCATGGCTAGTCCCTATTTCCTACTATGTAACATGGGCTACTTGAATCAACTTCTTAAGAGTCAGTTTCTACTTGTTTAGTGTAGAAAAGTTGATAGAATTTGTGCTGCGGTAGACAATGTTCACATTCTCTCCAGGGCTGTCAGTGGCTGCTCTAGAGAAAGGCAAGGTGCTTTGGTAGTAAGCACGCTGGGATGTCTTCTTTATTTTGCCAGTATCTCACTTTTGATCTTCACAGTTCCTCATATCCATCAACCAGTTTCTTACTTGAACAGTGCCCACAGAGCACTTATATGTACCTGGTATACAACCTAGAACCTTAAGAAATTACCATTTTCTTTGTTAAATTTGCCATGCCTAGTAAGATATGTATAGAAGATGCTAAATAGATTTTCTGCCTCTAAAATTTTGGGTAGAGACTGTGTATGAACTTCGTTATAAAACAATCAAATAGAGACTATATATAATTAGTGATTGTGCGTGGTTGGCAAATACAAGCCAGAATTTTCCAGATTTTTTTCCCCCAGCTCATCACATATTAATTGCCTAGCTAATCTGATATACCTTGTTGATGTTTTTGTATTGTTCTTTGACACTATGAAAATGGGTTTGAAAGAGTGCTTCATTCTGTAATGACCTACTTCTTTCTAGTAAGTGGTTCATTTCTGGGATATATCTGCTAAACAGGTGAGAAAAGAAGTGATATAAATTAGGATTATTCCCTGCTGAGAATTGAAACACACCATTGAAACAATGGTATATTAAGAATAGTTGAAAGAAATTTTACCTTGGAGAAAAGAGACATTAGGGGCATAATACAACTTTCTCAAAAACCCTGCGATCAGTGTATGTAGGAGCCATTAGACTGCTCCACTTGCATTTAAATATTCAAAGGCACCAATGGATTAAAGTTATTATGAAGCCCAGCTCATCTCATCTTTTAGGAAACTTTAAAAAGCAGAAGTCTTAAAAGAAGGAAAGGGCCACTTCAAGACATGACAGCTCTCTCACTAATGGAGACGCTCCAGTGGTTGTGATGTCACAAGTGAGATTCAGGCTAGATGACAAACATGGTTTCCTGATGCAGGGTTATGGAGGCTCTACCCGTGAGAAACCAGGTCTGCTCTTTGAAAATGACATACTCTGCAGATGTAATATTTTCACCTACTTTCTTCTGTCTGTTACTATTATTTTTATACCCAAAGATGTGCTTTCTATGTGTTTACCTTGTGTTTATGAAGAGAGATATAAACAAGCTGATGGTTATTTTAACTAAATGAGAGTCAATATGGGTTAATCACAACAACTAAGTAGAGGTCCATAATCCGTGAAGCAGAACAGTTTACAAAGATGGCATTGATGCAAGAGAGACAACTAACTAGAACAATTGATGTTAGTAGTAACTAATAACTTAATTTCAAACAAAAGCAGACACCTTATGGAAACATAACCTAATAGTGTAATGTGCACCGATCAGGGAAAAGAAAGGAGGGTTGTCTTAGGGCAGAGGATACACCTCTTACTAACTCAGATGATAAGAAGAAATCAGACCACTCACAGTCAACGAATGATACTCAAGGCACTGAGGGTGACAGGCGAAAAGACACAGGGGTAGGAAGTAGTTCCAGAAATGACAAAAAGACTAACTTGAGGAAGAAAGAGTATGTGGGAGGAGAGGTGAGGAGCAGGACTCAGTACATGGGACTTGTAGATCGAATTAAGAGCTCCATTCTAAGCTCAGTGGGAGTCACTGGAGAGCTCCAAGCATGTTTTCTCTGACCTCCTTACGAGTCCTACCATGCACCTTGCATGATACAAGCATGTTCAAACACACACACACACACACACACACACACAGGTGGTAATAAAAATACTTCAGGTAGAAGTTTTTCTTGCATAAAAATGGACGGACTTGAACAAAATTCCTTTTTAGTACAAAACTAATTCGTGAGGAACTTACCATGATTAATAAAAACTGAGAGACAGAAATTGGCATTCAACCTGAAGTTGAGAAAAGCAAAACAGTCTGCTACTGACTCTTACTTTTACCTGAGTACAAAACGGTAGTCCTGCTTCCGCGACTCTCAGAATGTGACTATGCATGAGAGCTATCTCCTCTCATATATCACTGGAATTAAAGGTATGCATTGCCCGGTTTCTATTGCAAACTAGTGCGGTACTGGGATTAAACGTGTGTGTCTCCACTGCCTGGTCTGTAAGACTGACCAGTGGGGCCGTTTTACTCTTTGATCATCAGGCAAGCTTTATTTATTAAAATACAAATAAAATATCACTACAAGGAAGTAGTGATCTCATCTATCTTTCTATCTGTCTGTCTGTCTGTCTACACAGCACTTCTACCTACCTCCTGGCTTTTCTAAATACAGACTACTCAACTGGTGTGTAGACTTGACCTGTACTTGACATTTATAAGAAGCAAAAAGTCGGCTGAAGTGTCCTTGGTTCTAAGACTGTCGGGGAAGTAATAGAAATAGGAATGGGATCATTTTTGTGTGTATGTTTCCAACCTTTTTCTGAATCAAGATTATATGCTAACTGCTCACAGTGCATTTGGATTGATGCTCAAACAGTCTGATCCTTTTAATAAGAATGGGTGACAGAATCTTTCACTTGAAGATGTAGGATATCAGTGAGAAAAAAATAATTGGGATTGTGAATGTGATGTCTTTAGAGGGTGAGCTTGATGGGACAGTGATGCTCTACTTCTCGCTCATTATTTGTCCTAGCACACGGCATGGTACCTAGTAGTCGTTACTAAATACTTATAAAATGAAAACACTGTATATTAAAATAAAGCAGAGTTAATTACTGTTCTATTGCTATAGAGCCAATGTGGCTTAATTGAATTTCTACATATGAGAAAACTTAATCTCTAGTTCAGACTAAAGAGATAAAATCCTCATCCTTAGAACTTGGCTGTGATCTAAGAATTTCATAGAGGATAGAAGACTAAGACTTTGGTGACCAAAACCAGACCAAGACATCTTCAGATGAGCAGGGGGTCATTCTTCCTAGTGTGAGGATGCTATTTTGTGTTTTAATTTCCCGTTTCTCAGCTGAGAACAGCTTAGAAGAATAGAACCAGAAAACTGAGAGGTTGGCAAGAAACAAGAAACAAGACAAGAAAAAGTTGGTAATCTGAGTTTGATGGCTACTTGGTAACATTGTGTATATTACAGTAATTAACTTTTCAAGTATATGTTGTCTGTGAAAGAATGTGATGTGGTTTAATATGTGGGGTGAGGGAAGTAGGTCCTGGGCTTTAGTACTATGGCCTCAAATGCAGATAAACTTCATTAACAAATAATAAACTCACTAAACAAGGTTATTTTTCATCTTCAGAAGTCATCAAATGTTCACCTGGTTCTTTCCATATGAGAGTCTACTAATAAAGATTTGTTTATTAATACTTATTTTTATATAGTATAGATGTATCTGTATACATTATATATGTATAACTTGTCAGTGTGTTCTTTGAATATTAAAATTTTTAGCTTTGGGACTTTCTACTTTCATGCAAACATTCCTCATTTCCTCGTTATTGCTTTGTGTATTGTGTATAAATACTTACGATATCAAAATTTAATAAAATCCAAAATAAATATAATTTTAGAAGTAGCTTTGTATCTTTTCAGATAGCCTTTTATTCACCTGTGTGCAAATACATGTATTTTACAGCAATCATTGCCCTGTGTTGTTAAATCTAACCAGATATACCCTTAGAAGGGAGCTAAAGTGCCTGCTCTAAAGGCATGCTTGGGTTGGACATAAGATATATGAAAATATCGCATATTTACTTCAAAGGTTTTCATTCACAGATCTAGTTATTACTTTGATTTTAATAATAATGAAACAAATTGTCATTGATAAATAGAAAAATACATGCTACACTTATCCTTATCCTCTGCTGTCTTCCTAAAACTATGAAATGGACACTAACACAAGGACAGAGGCATTCTGGTTGTCTGAAGCTTGCAGAACACAAGAGCACCGGATGACTCTCTTCACTTCTCCATAATGCAACTCCTTTGTTCACACGACAAGAGTGACATACTCCAAGACAAGGACACATTAATATCTCTGCTGGGAGAAGAAGCTGTCCATGGGGTGGAATTTTAGGAGTGCAAGGAATGATGCTCCAGGTAATGATACAGATGATGCTGTGGACTGGACCAACTCCTGGTTCTTGAATGACATCCTGCATATCTTATATTCACCTCCCTAAGATGGAGAATAGCCTTATTTCCAAAGCAGGAAGTAACTCAAAGTCTATTTACAATAGTTTGGGTACAGGACATTTTTATTTGGAATATAATATGTTCACTTAACTGCTTTTGATTATTTAAAGGAGAACAAATGCTAATATACAAAAGAGCAGAAGTATGGAAATTAGGAGGAAAAAGCAGAATAAAAAGCAGGAACTGTGAAATTAGTTAAGATAGGGTTGAAATCTTGGCTCAGCCTCTCCCAAATTTTCTTGGCTTACAGATTTTCTCCTGCAAGTTGGCTAAGAAAATTTAGTAGAATTTTTAGGTTGAAACAAAAAGCTGTATGGAAATTATTTAGCATACTTTCTGAAACTTGCTAGTTTTTGAATAAATAGTAAACATTATTGTTAGAGGCAAAGTGTAGTGACCTATTGGTCTACCACTAGCTCTAACATTTTTAATCATTTCATATATTTCTTTAATTTATTTTCTAGACACATGTATATACTCTTGAGAGTTTGTTATATGCACAGTTTTGTGTGCTTTGCTGCATTTTCCAGGGTATACCATCAAAAAGAGATGTTGAGTTTCATCCGTCAACTTGGCAGTGACAGTAAAAGATAACACTGGGTGCTGGCAGGAAGGAAGTTATGAGCACTGCTGTACATCATTGGCTAGAGTATCTGTGGGTATAACCTTTCTGGAAAGCAATTTAGTAAAAATATTTCAAGAACATTAAAACTCTTCTACCTTTTGACCTCATAATTTTACTTCTGTACAGCCAGTCCCGGGAACTAAGTGAATATATGTACAAAGACTCACGGTCAGGGAAGTTCATTGGAGAGCCATTTATAACAAGAGGTCAGAAATCATTACTGTCCACCATAAGGAAACTGCTAAGTAAATTATGCTACCTTCAAAGAACAGGATACCTACTGACTTCAAAATTATTTTCAGACCAAGATCTATCCCTGGTGCATGAACTAACTTTTTGGAGCCCACTACCTATGGTAGGATGCCATACTCAGCCTTAATTCAGGGGGAGGGGCATAACCCTGCCCCAATTTAATATGTCAGGCTTTGTTGACTCCCCATGAGAGCCCTAACCCATTGGAAGGAGGAGATGAAGGTTGGCTGGGGGGATGTGAGGGGGAAGTGGAAGAGAAAACTACATTGGATTGTAAAATGAAATATAAATAAAAAGAATTAAGAAAACATTTTCAAAGAGAAGTTATGTGAGGAAGTGTCCTTGGCAGGATTTTTCATGAAACGAACATGTGTTATGGAGAAAAAAATGTACAAGATTCATTCCATGTATGTATTTCTATGACATTAAACACAATCTGCATACCTCTAGAGCCATGAAAGATGTTTGGTGCTGAGTGTGTGTGTGTGTGTGTGTGTGTGTGCGTGTGTGTGCATGTGTGTGCATGTGTGCTGAGAGGAATTAGAACGTGCAGATGAAAAGTCGGGATCTTATAGTGGCTTTCTGCTTCTAAATACACATGTATTCTCGTGTTTCCCCTCTTCCTTTCTTCCCAGCCAAATAGATTAAGAGCCAACCAGAAATTTTTAGGCTAAGCTTTTTTCCAAAGAATAGCAGCATTTAGAATAAATCCTTGAATCTTTGTTATTTCCTTTCTTCCCCCTTTCCCCCCTACTGTTTATTTAATCAAGTCCTTTCCTCTGGCTTTGGGTAAGTGTGTTGTAAGCAAAGAGTACTGACTTCCCAACACAATCCAATACGCTTCTTAATGTGGCCAATAGGAGGATGCTCCACTGAGTAATTTGAGGGCTTTGCAGATGTGCATTATCCAATGGGAAGGTTAATATTTACATTGCATTTTATAAATTAAAAGTGATTTCCTCTAAATCATCTCACTTGACAAGCTGAGTGCTAACGTTCTTCTGGCGAAAAAGCCTTTGAGATAGAGGAAAGCTGGAAAGAGGAACCCATATCCTGGAACTGCTACCTGATGACTTTTTACTGAGAAGGATTAGGAAGTAGAAATATTATGGCCACAAGGAAGGAGAACATGATTATAAAAGAGAAAGGGCAACCCAATAAGACAGGCTTTCATGACTCACAGTGTTCATTGTGTTACTTCTGCTTAGAAGAAGGAATTAACTCAGAGTTATTATAATTTTCTGAAGCAGAAAGCCTGCTCTTTCAGTCAATTTCTCAATTCAATTCCTTAAATTTTGTCAAAGACCTACATCATCATCATCATCATCATCATCATCATCATCATCATCATGATGTATATTTAATCTAATGTGTATTTAATATGTGCCAAATGCTGATCTAACTGCCTAATGTGAATTAATCTACATTAATCTTCCAAGAGACTTATGAGATAAATTTATCATTATATAAACATCACAGCTGATGTTTTGCCATAGATAAAGAAACTGGTAGCTTAGGAATTGAAACAACCTGATTTTGGTGCTCCTCTTTAATGACATACAGAACTACTTCTCTTTAAAAAAATATTTATTTTAGGCCAGGTGGTGGTAGCACATGCCTTTAATCCCAGCACTCAGGAGGTATAAGCAGACAAATCTCTGTGAGTTCGAGGGCAGCCTGGTCTACAAGGGCTAGTTTCAGAACAGCTAGGACAGTTACACAGAGAAACCCTGTCTCAAAAAATACTTATTTATTTATTTATTTATTTATTTATTTATTTTTGTGTGTATGATGTATGTTTGTGTGAGTGCATGCACAGATGTGTGCTGGTGCTTGCTGAGGCCAGAGAAGGGCATCAGATCCCTTGGCCTGGAATCTCAGGTAAACATAAGTGACCTGATCTGGGTTCAAGGATCTGAATTCCAGTCTTAATGACTGAGCAGCAATTGATCTTCATCATGGATCCATCTCTTTTGCCTGACAGAACTACTTTTGGTCATTTTCATCCTTATATTCTTTCTCCAGAGTTTAACACATCACTATTTGTTCTGAATCTATTAAGTAGTACATTATAGGAATGGCTTTTCCAGAATCTTTTCAGTAGCATTCTGTCCTGCATTAGAGTTCCTGATGTACAAGTACAATAGTCCCTGTGGTTTCCTGAACTGGTGTAATCAACATTAGTTTGTGTTCATCTGTCTCTTGCCTCCTTCATATAGCCTTTCTTTTAACTATTTCCTCTTCTTCGTGTCTTTACTTCTCACTCCATCTAAATAAGCTTTCAACACTTTGTATAGAATAGAATTGTCTAGGGAGTCTTAAACCACAGGCCTGGATCTTCCCTATAGATTAATTACTCGCCTCAGCCAGCACATCATGATTTCCAGAATCCCCAGATAATTCCAATATAGTAGATGGAAATTTCCTACCCATACTTCCATCTCCCTCACTGGGTTGCAATGTCTCCATAACCGTTTGGCCTACTACCATACAGTTTCTTTCTTTGTAGCTCTGAGACCTCAGGAATTGGCAGTGCCTATGTGTAGAAAGGAAATCCTGGGTCTTAAATACTGAAATATAAATAAAAAATGTAATTTAAAGAAAATTATCGGTTTTCCACATCAAATGAAATGGTGACAAAGATTTGTTTAATGGAGTTTATCCATTATATAGAGATTTATTGATACCCTAGACTCAATTATACACACACACACATACACACACACACACATAGTACAAACACACACACACAATGCAGTTACCTTATAATGGGGAATGTCTCGATTAGACACAATAGGATGACAAATTAACCGCTAAACAACAGGAATGGGATTATCTCTTTTGTATTTTTTTCACCAACGTGATCCCATAGACTCCAACACATTATAGATACTGCCATCAGTGTTCTTGGTTACTTTCCAGAAGTTAATGGTAAGACCAGGTTGCTGGACACAATGTACTTGAGTCATAAAAATGAAGACATCAAGTTGGTACTGACCTGGAGGTTTCATCTCTAATGGCTACTGGCTAGCTTACATACTGGAAAATGCCATGCTCACTTCTTGAGGAGACAAGGAATCACCAATCAAACACAGCTGTGAATCCTGCAAGCTATAATTATAATATCCACAGACTCACGCATGCAATAGTGGCACAAACATCATGAGAGTTACCAACCACTTTCTGAATGGATTTAAGGCCCACTCCATAGGACAGAAACCATACATGGGCCTTTTATCTGTGCCAAGAATTTAGGGTTAGATAGTTGATAGGCCCTGGGGAAGAACTTGCTGTTAAATGAACAGTCTTAAACTAACTTATTGCTATACCAATAGGTTAATGCATCTCTCAACCCTAATCAGAGAAGATTCTGTTGCAATTGTTTAACATGGAGACCCCAAACTGCTCAAGGAACAGAACAAAAAGTGACTATGGAATTTCTAGTCCCAAATGGGACATCTATCTCACACTTGTTACTCCCAAGTCTTGGGGATCATTGCAGAAGAGAAGAAAGAATGTAAGAGCCAGAGGCCATGGACCACAGGAAAACAGCATCTTCTCAACATAGCCAGGCATCTGCACATATGAGCTTACAGTGGCTGTGACAGCATGCACAAGACCTGTGCAACCTCAGCTGGATCAAACCCCAACATGAAAAGGGGAGATGATAATCAATCCCACATATACCATTGGGTTAGGGTGGTTGATAGCTGCTGGGAGACAGAGGGTCACACTGCTTCTAGGTGTGGCCACTGATTAGTTGCCCATACTCTAGGGCAGTGGTTTTCAACCTTCCTAATGCTACGGACCTTTAATTCAGTTCTTCATGTTATGGCAACCCCAACAATAAAATTATTTCATTTTTACTTCAGAACTGTAATTTTCTACTGTTATTAATAGCAATAAATATCTGATATGCAGGATATCCGATAGGGGACCTCCAAAGGGGTCATGACACACAGAATGAGAATTGCTGCTCTTTGGAAGGGTCCACATTCGGGAGTACATGAGCAGTACAAACTGAACTGAATGAATGTGAAAACAGAAGAACATACAGCTGGATGGGGAAGGAAGCAGACGTGGCTCCAGAAAGAATACATGGAAGGGGTCAATATTATCTAAAGACATTGTATGAAGTTCCCAAAGAGAGAGCTTTTTGTTTTTTAAAGAATGGTAATAGGATATAAAATTCTGTTAGAAAAAAATATGATGTGGGGGTTAAGGATGAAAAATTGCCAGAACAAAATCCTTGGATGGGCAAAATTGATAAGGTCTAATATACTTCATATGGGAAAGGTTTGGTTTAGAGAAAACAGTAATTTGCCCAGAGTCACAGGGTTCATAGATCACAGACAGAGCCGAGATTCAACTCCAGCTTAACAGTCTTCAGCACTCTTAATGGTATTTGCTTGCTCGTAGTTGACTAAAGTGACCTTTCTGATTCCAGCAGAATCCACCCTACATACAGTCCTCACTCAGCTTCTTGTTTTATCCCTAAGAGAAACTGTCTGCTGGTGCAGCATAATTTTATCTAATGATAAACTATGTATAATTTATATAGACTAAAATTATCATGTATCATTTGAATTAAAAGAAATAAATCTTTGACTAAAACATCAGCCACATTAACTTTCTCTAAGCCGCTGTGAAAACTGTCTGCTCTGGAATCTGCTGACCTCAAGCATCCTGGGATTGCCCTATTATTCAGAAACAGGTGGTTTTCAAGACTAGCTTTCATTTTGAAGGAGCCTCATAGCAGTTTTTGGCCAGCTGTGTTCTGAAGGGCGGGGATTTCACAGTGGAGGGGGTCAGGTACCAGGTGAGGACAGGTAGAGTGAGCAGCATTCCTGGGGTCACTGATGAGCTACCTCCTGGTTTAGATCGGATGTGCAGATACATTTTCATGTCAGGGTCAGAGTCCTGATTTGTTCTGCTTGTTCATTTCAGAGGTATAAATATTCCTACCTTGGCCAGTTTCAGGTTACTAAAATGAAGTTACCAAATGTGAGTCAGGAAGCAGAGAGAGCATACAGCTCTTCCAAAATCTTTACAAACAGGACCAGGGGAACAATCATAGGTGAAACTATTTTCGCTTTTATTTCTTAGTGCTATTTCTTAAGAGGTGTCATGCGCTTCCTGCATCACGTAGAGGCAGAAAGTCTAAAGAATAGAATTATTTAAAAATCTAAAAAATAGAAATCCGGATCGTCTCTGTCAGTAATTTTCCGCTTTTGCCTCCTCACTCACTTTCATTGGACCCCGAATGGGAAATGAAGTAGCTGGCCTTTTAAGGCTCTTGAACTTGGATGCTGCTGTGATGCAGGGGCACACGCGATGCTTGAAGTCAGCTGTCTCTTCTGCAGGGAAGAAGACATCGCCGTGTAAAACTGTGTGCTATATATTGTGCTTTTGGGTTTGAGATGAGAATGTCGCCTTTCCCCAGTAACTCTCTCATGCTGTTCTCTATCACTGTGGCCTTTGAGATTCCTCAAAGAAACCAGCAGGGGTATTTGAGGTTGTTCGTGTATAATATTCCCAACAGGGCTGTCTGAATAATGAAAAAGGTGTATGCGATCCTGCCAGATACCTTCTCGTTCTGAGGACAGCTAAAGCTGCATCCTAACCTTTAATTTTATGGCCTTCCCATCTTTTACTAACCCTTTAACATTATATTAACAAAGGATGGACTGGGAGGGGGGGGAAGGGAGAGACTTAATGCTCTTTATGGTCTATTTTAACATTTTTATTTCGCTTTGAAAATATAAATTTTTCACAAGAATTAAAACTGTATTTTATCCTTTTAAATGCAGCCCCAGATGATGTATGTACGCTGCACTGGCAGAAAGTCAAGTCCGCACAAAGCCCAAATTGAATCTTCCTTCTGACTGCAGCTGGGCATGATATTTTATGCAATTTTTTATGCTGGTCATAAACGAGGTAGAAACTGTGATTATGCCAATTTTGGAATAACGCGTCTCCACCAAAAAATGACTGCTAGTGCTTAGACATGTGTATATATTTACAGAAGACAGCCCTCCGTTACTCATCATTAGAACATGTGCTGTTGACCCAGAAAAAGATTTCTAGGTAAAGCATTATAGGAACTTAATATCCTAGTTCCGCGTGGTTCAAGATTGCAAAAATGCATCTTATATTGTTCTCACTCTGCTATTTGTTTAGTAAAAACACAGCTGCTTAGCAACTGAATATTCTGGATTGGGTCATGGTATTTGGTTGTAGAAATAACTAGGTTCATTACCATTCCATTATAAGCCTGCTTCTAGACAAAGACTAAAATGAATGGAAAAAGGAGTTTAAAGTATGTTTGTAAAAATTTGGTTTACTATTAAAATATATTATTGAATTGTGTTACATAAAGTGCTGTCAAGAAAGAGGAAGAAAAATATTACTTAGGGATGAGAAATTGATGCTGTAATGGATCTGTGGTTTACACTTGACACAGTACAAATCCTGTCTTTCTATGACTGATGTTATCACAGAGATAATCTTTAAACAACTATAGTAGAAAGGTTGAAGAGGGAACAATTCAAATGCTAAGTAGATGATTATAGAAATAAATAAACCTTTCATATGAACCCGTCAACTGAGAACCCAAATAGACAAGGTATCACAATTACAGCTGTAACGATGGGGCCATCAGCAGGAGTGTTTGTACCCAGTTGAATCACCAGTCCGTTTTCATTGATAACTAAAACCCAGAGCCAAAGATGGTTGCTCTGTCAATGTCCCCTGGCCTCCCTAAGGACCACTTTTGGCATCTAGCATTTATTCAAGTTTCTGAATGAGCTGAGAACGCTGCAGGGTTGTTACTGATTACATTGTAGGATTTCATGTATCTGAGAATTTATCTTTAGAGAATAGGGGAAAATTTTAGACAGAGACCTGGATGGCTGCTTGCTGGGGACACTAGCTAGGGTGCTCTTGCATTGGACATAAATCTGTTCTCTAATGTATACCTTTGTTACCCCCACCTGCACTTGAGCGTTCTTTATTGCAGAAAGAGGATGCATGACTCAGTTGTAGTACTAGTGGGAAGTTCTGAAGTTACTCAGGGCTTCCCACACTCTTGTTGATTGCTTGAGTGAAATAAGTAAATGAATAAAAGGTCCAGACAGGTATACTGTGTGAACTGTTTCACATTCGGTGGGTCAGCAGTGATAAGCATCTTTGCTGACAAATTCTAAATGTTTGTATGTAAGCCATTCACTGAAATTGTAAGTCAGACAATGAAGACCTCTTTCCATCTGGTTTGAACTCGTGGGAAAAAAAAGAGCCATATATTTGTACCTTCAGAAGTGTTACTCTTATTTGGGTACTTTAAGCATCATTCAGTAACAAATTTCCAAACAAAACAGTCCAGTTCATGCATGGGTGGATGTTCCTGTCTGACAGGTTTAATGAGTTTCAAGATGAAGAAAGAGTTTAAAGGTCACAGAAAAGGTAAAGCACATAATGATTGACAAGGCGATGGATTTCTCGCAAGGATTCACTTGTCTGACAGAGATGGTATTTGTTTCCAAAGCACTGCCTTTGAGATCAGACCTGTGTTTAGATCTGTGTAATTGTCTCTTATGCTGTCTGAACTCGAGAGCCAATAAGAAGAGTTCCTTTTGATAAAGGGGAGTTCTGTCTTCACCAACTCACGTTGAGTCTTCACCGCAGTGGGGGATTCAACCTTGGGAGTCAATGGTTTCAGCGGTGTCTGGAAGGAGACAGCCTTTGAACATCAGTGATGCTTCACAAGGAACTTCTCAGCATGTATCTCACTTAGATACTGTAGTTTATGTGATCGTTTTACTTCCAGCTATAATTCATCATGCCAACCTTGAGCTACACAGTCATAAATGATTCTGTTTCCAGTTAGATCCATTTAGACATTCTTCTTGTGGTTGATCAGTTTTGTAAGGGGTAACTAAGTGCTTCTTTTGACATCCCATAGGTTTGAAAACATTCCATGCTGAATTTTATGCATCTGCTCTTGGACTTTTACATTGACCTGATAGTACTCGTCCTTGGTTTGTAACCTAAACCCGACTATTCTTTTGCAGGTATCTGTCACAGTGATGAGAACATTTTCTGAAACACTAGTGACGATTTTAAAATGCAAATCACTCTGAACACACCTCAATAGTGCAGGTCCCTGGCGGCAGAGTGAATGGGACAAGCTGAAGACCTGCTGACTTGTTTGTGCATAAGCCGACAGAAATATAGTATCTTCCTAGCTAATTTATTGTAGAATATAAGATTTATTTTAATCCCTTATGTATGCATTATCAGAAATCATCATCAAATAAAATCAGATGAAATACACACTGTGTTTGGAAGCAGAATATGCTTAGTAATTAATGTGTCTCAGAAGTAATAATGACACAAGTGACAAAGATAAGCATTAGGTTTATGGCTTATTGAGGACATGAACCCAAGTATTATGTACATGGACACACACACACATGCACATGTGCATGCATGCATGTGCACACACACAGACACAGACACACACACTGTTGCATGCACACATACATACATACCCTGAGATAGACGAAGATGTATTTTTTTTTATACACCTTACATATACGAAGGATATGTTTTTTCTTTATCTGAATCAACTTCTTCCTGGTTGAAATAATGAAGCATGTCAGGAGCATGTGTGCTTCCTCTGCAGAAATATTTGTTCCTTTCTCAGGTATGTGTTCTAGTCTGCTTAGGCTGCCTTAACAAAGCTGCACAGACTGAGAATCTAAAAGAAGACATTATTTATTTCCCTGGCTTGCAGGTGACCACTTTCTCTGTGTGCCCTTACATGGCACTTCACTTCTCTTCCTATTATTATAAGGCTAAAGTTCTATTAGCCTAGAATCGTCCCCATAGAGTCCCTCCTGTAGCTCCTCATTTCACTTTAATGCTCTCTAAAAGGCACTGTCTCAAGGTATAATCACATTGGACAGGAGGGTTTAAAGACACACATTTTGGAAATATATAGCCCAGTCTCACTAGTGACATTAACAACTATTTGTACACAGGTTCAAGATATTACATTAGTGGATTAAAATGACTAATACAATAGGATTTGAACTCCTGAGGATATTGTATAAAGTCTGCTAGATTCTTGCTCTTAAGGAATTTGCAATGCAAAGAGGTTTAATCTCGGCTGTATAATCCAGGTGAATGTCTCTTCTCAAGATTCAAAATCTTAACTGAAATTTGCAAGGAACCTTCTGCTATGTCAGGAAACATAGTTACAGGTTTGGGTGTAGGATGGCACTGTCCACTCAAGTGGGCAGTGCTTCATTCTGCCTATCACAGGGCCCAAACAGAGAACTATTTGAAGATTCATTCATTTACTCAATTGTGTATCTTCTGGGTATGGGTAAAAACCAGTGGGCATATTTAAACGGTTAAGGGTGTGGTTCTTGCTGGCTCCAGGAACCACTAGACCATGACTATAAAGGCCAGTAGAAGCCTCGAATTTATGATGAAACTCTCTCACAATATCTTACATTAAATTGAGGGTCCTTCCCAGAACTGAGAGTATAGAAATGTCAAGTAAGTTAATTTTCTGTAAAAGACTCTTTCAAATTCCATAGGAAAAAAAAATCCAAGAAACACAAATTACCTTATCCACTTGACCTTGAAGGATAGAATATTGAAGAGAAATGGAGAAAATATAGTCTTCCTAGTAGACTTTCTAGAACTAATAGAAAACAGATTCTAAATGAAGTAAAAGATAGCACATATATGGGTTAATATTTAACCCACTTTCTTAGTGAATAATGGGAATGAATTACAATTTCTGAACAGTTTAGCAGAAAGTCCAGAAATACAAATATAATTGATCATCCCGATCTCCAATAGTTAATTTAGTTTACATCTGCATTCTATTAATGACTTATTAGGTTTCCAAAGTTTTCAGAATAAGTATAAAATGACTTTCTGATTCCAAAGAAAGAGAGACAAAATAAGATTACAGCAAAAAATGTTAGAATAGAAATTTAATTAAAAAGCAAAATCGAGCTAAATAACTTCTGCACCAAAATCATATATTTTATAACCATGTAGTTTCAAATGGGAACTTATTTTCATAGCTCTCAGATATAAGGTATAAAGAGCTTTTTGACACTGAGTTTCTTTGATGAAACAGGTAGCTTTCATGTTAATATGGCACTCTGATCATACTTGTTTTCTTCTTTTATTTCAATAAATCACCCTTCAATTGCTAGCAAAGAGAAAATATATACATGTGCAATCATGAGGGCTGGAACTCATTATATTTCGGTGTCTCTCTCAAAGGAAAGCAAGTGACTGGTAAGACGCAGAAGCAAGAGAAGTTTATGGTAAGACTTTCTTGTTAAAGATGCCGCACAGTTTGGCCCAAGACTTGGAGCAATTGAGCTGAAATGGACTCGAAAGGTTCGTCACTGAGGACTTGTTATCATATGCTTGTGTGAAAGCTGTCAAGAGATAAAGGTGATCAATAGTCCTTAACCGATGCATAATATCTATGAATTACAACACTGCTTGAACAAGCATTCAGTGGTACAACAGTGACACTTTTATGTTGGGGTAACCAACAGCCACCTAATTGGACTTATGTTCCACTCAGTAGAAGGGAACTCATACCTGATACTAAGACCCCAGCCATAAATGGAGAGGCCATAGACCTATATATAGGAAACCTACTGCTTCTCTTTTCCTAAACCAGCCCAATTTCTAACTGTATTCTAAATACTTATCCTTAGAGCCACAGATATATGTAGTTCTCAGTCCTCATCAAAGAAGGTTCCTTTTGCTGTATATGGAGACCATCAAAGACACTCAACAACTGGTTATATTGCAGAGAATAAGTGACCATGGGGTGCCCAACCACAAATGATACACCTACAATACAACACCTACACCTAAAGCTCAGGAAACATCATGGAAGCAGGAGCAGAAAGACTGATGTATCACCAGAGGGCCAGGACACTTGTGTAAGATAGTGTCTTCTAGACTTGACAGGGGAGCTGCACCCATGATATCTAAATAATATGGTTGCCTAAACAAGACCTGCATAGTGGCAATACCACTTGAAATGTCAATGTGAATGGGGTAAATTTTCCAAGGCCCTACCCCTTTATAAAGAGCTACATGTAATCAATGGCTGTTGAGGGAGTGAAAATCAGTTTTCTCCAAGGATGAGCTCTCTGATTACCTAATTCAAAGCAATTAGTCATAAACATACAAACGAATGAGCAACACTGTATAGATTCAGAATCTATATATCCTACTAAATATATATAATTACACATATTATGTTGTTATACATTACATATAATAAAATATATAATTATATATTAAACTATACATTATATAAGTAATTGTATATATGTAAAATTACAGAGGAAAAGATTATGAATTTGAGAGGCAGTTGGGAAGAACATGGGAAGAATTATGGCAGGGAAAGTAAGTGGTAGAAATGATGTAAATTCAGTATTGCTGTATGGAATTTTCAAAAAATAAAGCAAGATTAAAATTTTTTAATAGATGAGGAGGTAAAAGCTATGGTCTATAGTTAGAAAATATAACGAAACAGTGTCAGTGGGCCCTACAGAATGGTAAGCATCCCACTTCAGGTAAATAAAGGTAGACCAGAAGAGCCAGTGAGCAAGAGAACCAGCGAGAATGATTGTCATTTAATCCACTTTGTTCAGCCCTCTCTGTACTGTTATGTCTACAATTCTCCACCCATTGAGGAAAACACAACATCAACAGCAAATAATCTTTGGTTTAAAAAGCACAAATTGTAAAGATGGGGAAATGTATATGGTTGACTTATTAGGAACCTGAGCCAAGGGAGTGTAAGTACTAGCTACAAGAGCAAAAATAATTGAATATTAAGTAAGAATTATGTAGCAAAATATCCAATTAGTATTTATCTATTTGAGTCAGTTTAAAATATGGATGTACAGTTACAGTTAGCATACACTTTAAAAAGCACATTGTCTGGTTTAGACTATGTTTATATGGCACACAATCTCAGGCAAAGTCAATGGGAAAGTACAGAAGTGTCACTAGTTGACAGAGTTGCCACAAAAGCATTGGCTTAACCCAGAGTGCAATGGGAGCTGAATCCTGCCAGGGAACCAGCATACAGGGCAAACTCATCTTTGGGTGATTTAGAGAATGACAAGAATCTTTTATGGTCTGCTGTAGTAGGAAATAAGAAAAGGACCAAGCAAGGCAAAGGTACTGAAGAAGGAAGGAAAGGAGTGAAAAAGAAAGAAAGAAAAGTGCATTGCAATTAGAGTTACATCTGGGGCGGGATTAGAACTTCGGAAGTAAAATTCACGTTAATTTCTCAGCTTTTTCAAATAACAACAACTACAACCAAACCAACCTGAAGCAAAAACAGTTTAACAACAAGATAATGAATGATTGCATGGGAAATAAGATATGATTTAAAAATAGAAATAATTGAAGAAAAGCTGAGAAATTTTATGACCAAAGTAAAACAAGGAAGAAAAGATATAGGAAATTCCCAATTAAACAAATGCATGATGGATATATTGGAAAGGAAATGGGATGTAATGTAGTTACTCCTTGGTTGGTTGGGTTTTTTTGGATGCTGTTAACTATGTTTACAGTTCCATCATTAAGAATTATCCCACGGAAAAGCTTTGTAGACTCCGAGTGTTCCTGACCTTGACTATGTAAACATCAGCACATAAGTTATGGAGTAAAAGCAAGGAAGAGAAGCTGACAGGAAAACAAGCAAAGGTGGAAGCTCCAGCTTACATCTTGAGATGGGGAGTTAATGAAATATAGGCTATGATTTTGGTTAAATTCCATGAAAGTCAAATTCAGTGAGCAAATACTTGCAAATCTTTGAAACCCACTCACCGGAAGAGCAGGCTGCATGCCACGGCTGTGTTTCTCAACCTTCCTAATGCTGCAACCCTTTAATACTTCTTGTGTTGTGGTGACCCCCAGCCATAAACTTATTTTCGTGGCTACTTCATAGCTGTACTTTTGCTGCTGTTATAGGTGATAATATAAATATCTGCATTTTCAAAGATCTTAGGCAACCACTGTGGAAGGGTTCTTTGACTCCCAAAGGGGTCGTGGTCCAAAGATTGAGAGCTGATGATTCTAATGCCAGGTGGAGCCAGTGTCAGGCGTGTGACAGTAAGGCTGTTAGTGAAAGCGTCCATTAAACTCAGCAGTTACAGATAATTCTATCCTAATAGCTAACGTTAGTAGCAAAAGTTTTATGGAACGACATGCACAGATACAAGGTAGTAATTATTTTAGGGGGTAAGCATGATACAACGGCAAAAGTTGGGATTTTGACTCTGGAATATAAATCTAGGGTACAAAGTCAAAGTCATTGTTTGATCATTGATTCCAATCAGAGAACTTGGGTTGTGCCCTCGAGTCTGCGTTAGTAAGTTTGCCTGCTCAGAAGACCATTATGCCTTCTTACAAATGGAATGATGAAATGGAGCAATGTAAGTGAAGTTATTAATGATAATCAACCTTTATGTCTATGATGATTACATAAGTGCAGTTGCTCTAACTGATGCACTAACTGGTAAGTTTTTGAACTGTCTAAGGCAGAATCAAGGACTCCAAGTAAAGTTCGATTTGAAGTTAAATTCCATCTGATTCTGTTGCGGAGATGATGCTACCTGTTGCTGCAAGTTTTTTTTTTTTTTTTTAGCACATTCCTTACCGGTGTGAAACTCAGCAGTTTGGACAATTAGCCATTAAGGTCTCAAGACACACACACACACACACACACACAGAGAGAGAGAGAGAGAGAGAGAGAATATAATAGATTATAGCTATTTTTAGATTTTAAGTGTCAAATTAAGTAGTATATAACTTTCAGGTAGGGTCAAACATATTTGTAAGTGTATATTTTTTACTTCTATTTATCGTGTGTGTACATATAAATGCATGCGAAGGTCAGACGTTGACATGGGTGTCTTCCTCTATTGTTATCTACCTTCCATTTTTTAGACCAGGTCTCTCACTGAACATAGATCTTCTTGGTTTAGTTAGACTGGCTGGTCATTGATCATCAAGGATCTCTGGTTTCTGCCTTCTCAGTGCTGGGATATCAGGATGGTGCCACTGTGCCTGGTTTTTTTCTTACACAGGATCTGAGGATTGAAATAAAGTCCTCAGTTATTACATGGGAAGCATTTCTTGGCTGAACCATCTCCAAGCCCTGATAATTTGTATGTCTAAAATAACTCTGCTCTTCTTTTATGTCAAAGAAATGTGTTGATGGTGACTTTGATTTATAAAATCAATTTCATATTCTGTGATCATAAAACAGCCCATTTTCATGTTGAAGATTTTATAAATATTAGAAGATAAAATTTCCAGAAATTTGAATGGCTCAGATGCAACCTCTCAATATTTTTAGTGTTCTCTTGTTTCTATAAATGTATTGTGAACTTAAATAAGTTAGATAGTGTAAGTTTTAGCTTCTGTTTGTTTTCAGACAGGGTCTCACTCTGGAGACCAGGATGGCCCTATCCATAGTCATCTTGCTTCAGATTCCCGAGTGCTGGAATTACAATGGGCAGGTCTGCACTACGGCCCTGGCTTCTGAAAAACATACTTTTCCAGTCTGCTTATAAAATTCTGTGTTGTTATATATTCTTTAGAAATATTTTTATTTGCTGCATATTCAACTAAGTACATTTTAAACTTTACTATTGACATTTAGTTATTTCTAACTTTCTGGTATTACAAATTTACCGTGACATTTACTGTGCTAAAAATTTCTTGAGGTAAAATTGTTGAGCAAAATTGTGATGCTTTCTAAAGCTTCTGGGGCTAGTAATTAAGTTGTTCTCCAGAAAGACTTATCAGTTTGCAGTCCCAACAGTGACGGGGCAGAATATCTAATAACAAAGCTCCCTGTTAAGATTTTAAGGGATCCTTAGAAATGATGATTTCGTCTCAACCTGTACCTCTTTGATTTTTAGCAAGACTTAACTATTTTCTATTTGTTGGTCGTTAGTATTATCCACGTATGTTTCTCTTTGCTTCTGCTCTTTTCCCAACTGCGCTCATAGTTTTAGCGTATTAAGCACTACTGAAAGCTTCTGCATTCTAAATAGAGAAATCCTTAACCTATCACTTCTGATGCTGTGATAATCTTTGCCCTCCATCATTTTGTCCAGATTAAATAATTTAGTGAAAAGATGCTGTTTTAAGATGTCTGTAGAAACCAGCTTCATGCAAGATTAAGTATGGAAACACGAGAGCCAAGTTCTTTATTAAACTATCTTTCATGAGACCTTGCTCTTCGGACATTCATGTACAGTATTTCCATACACATTCTCAAGTTATAAAAGCAGATCAACACATTAAAAATAAGCCTATCATTATAGTCCTGTCCCAAACACCACCATCACTAAGAGATTTGGGAGTAAAAATGATCTGTAAAATCTATTATAATAACTAAAATATTAAAGACTTTCTTAAAAATTAGAATATGAGTCTGTGAGGAATACTTTTCCCCTTTTATCTGCTTTTCCCTTTCCACCATCCTCAATGCTTTTGCTTTGTATTTTTCCCCTCTTAGCTGCTGGAAATGACATTGCACTTTTATGCTGTGACAGAACACAATCTACAAAAAGAGGGCAATTTTGTAAGACAGTTAAAATTTTCTCACTGACATTTTCTATTGTAACTTACAATGCCAATTAATTTGTTAATTCATTAGCAATGTACCAGAAGAAAGGACTTTGAAAACACTGAGCTCTGCGTCGATGGTGTTTAATTATGCCTAATTAAATACTATGGAAGACCTGATTATACCTCTGAGTATTTCTTAGTCTGAGAAAAAGGAAAAAATAAAATAAGGATTGTAGTCATGAATACAATGAACAAAAGCTGAAGCCAACATCTCTTTATAGAAAAAGGAAACAAATTATAGAGTAGCACTGGGGAGTGTCCTGCAAATCTGTGTGCAGAGTCTCACACAGCCCTGTGCAGCACTGTTTGTTTTCATTATTAGGCAGAATCTCGAGAAAAATCCATGTAGAAATCACACTGACTAAGCACGTAGAACAGTGCCAATAGTAAACACATTCAAGGCAAACCGATGCATTACTCTCTTTCCTGGAAATCAAGGAAGCATTTTTTTTTCCCCAGATGGCCACTGTGCATATGGCTTTGAGTACTGTGATGGCCAAAATAGGAAACGAGAACATAGTTCTTTCCAGTTAAATCAATTCTGTCCTTGAGAAGAGAAATTTCACAGTGTGCATGCGGATGAGAGACACATGAAATAGTTTTCATGTCCACCAAAACACTCTTAACTAATTATGATCTCCCTTTTGGTGTTCAGACCAGGCGATTTTATTTTGGAATTATAGGCGAAGAAGGCAATGAGCTCTACTGTGTGTCAGCAATTTGCAGATCAAAATTGGCCTTACTCATCGTCTTTCATTCTAGAACATTGAGTGAACTGCTGAATCTCTCTCTCTTTCTCCTTGTTTTTTTTTTTTCCTTTGTAAAACGGGATTCACATTGCCAGGCTGCCCAAGAAGATTGTTGTGACGATAAAATAATAAATACGATGAGGTATTTTGCAACCACAAAGCCCAGATTATATTTCCTAGTACTTGGAGAGGACAACCAGTAATTCAGTTCATGCTGGGGAACACATGATCTCTTCTAGAAAAGGTGCCACTATTTATAATGGGGCGAGATTTCTAGCTTTGTGTGGGCCCTGTGCTGACAGTGCCTTGGTGGCTATTCAGCTAATCTTAACTAAAGAATAATTTGATGGCCTATGTGTAAGCAGCTCAGCTGGAGGCTGACTTCTGCTAGGCAGTCTGATTTAACTTGTTAACAAATTTCAGCTCCCCCAAATATGAGATACACACACTTCATAAAGGTACCATCACACAGTCCTTTATAAGCAAGTAACTAGATGGACACCAAAACACGGACATATGAAATGCAGGTCACCCTGAAGCCTGCTAGACCTTTGCTTTATCTTCATGAGTTCATGGGTTAGAGGAAACTGGCCCAAGATCTCTCATTCCAACAAAACTATTTCCTATTCCCTCTTTTTTTTAATACAGTTTTATTTAATATTTCAATCTTCTACACAGCTGGTCCCATTTGTGCGCATATCCAGTCACCATCTGTATGATGCAAGGACACCCGGTGATTTCAAGGTCAAACAGGTAAGTCTTATTTAGTCAGCATACAATTCTAAGTGGTTTTCTTGTGATCCACAAATTGTGTTCCTTCCCTGGGAAATAACCTATGCACAAATGGAAGAACTTCAAGGGAGTAGCTGGCAGCTGTTGTTCATAGGGCTCACAGTTTAGCGCGGGCCAGGAGCACATGGTGAGAGCCAATCAGGACAGCGAAGACGGAGCAAAGCTGTGCTCTCCCACCTCATTCGTCCTACCCAGCAGCCCTGCTGCAGAGTGGCAAAACTCCCATCGTTTCTGGTTTGACTCTTTCTGTTTTCCTCCATGTAGTCGAATTACCTAAATTGCTTAGGAAGAGGCAGGTTTCTAGGTTCATTATAATCCTGCTCATAGAACGCTCACTCCTACTGTGGCTGGGGGTCTGGTTTATTAAGTAATCATAATAAAAAAACATCCTAAATATTCTAATGCTTTCTAAACTCTGAGAGCAATTACTCTAATAAATCACGGAATCACATCATGACTTTTATGGCTACAGGTACTTTCTTCCTTCATGGTTCACATTTTCTATAAGAGAAATAAAACATATTAACAAGTATGTTTAATGCTGCATTGGTATCAAGAAGAATGAATGCCTGTATTATATATTAACATATTTGCTAAACTTTGTTGATTTTTATTTTTGACCTAAAAACCAAAACATTTTCATTGCCTCTAAAAAATATCTTTAACTTTATGCACCCCATCTCCTATTTTCTTCATAGATCAGTACTGAGAAAAATAGTTTAGGGGGAAAATAACATCTAATACTCTGAAAATTTAGATTCTAAATACTGCTTTTCTAGCATAGCACAAAGAGATCTTGGATCTTGGTGAAAATCCTTACTGGAGTTCAAGGAATGCAGTTTGGCATTTGCCAAAAAACATTTACAGGGTGTTCTTGTATCTAGAGCTAGGATTGTACATATGAAGGCAGCGAAAATGCTTT
This sequence comes from Dicrostonyx torquatus, assembly GCA_028555095.1. NCBI lineage: Eukaryota > Metazoa > Chordata > Mammalia > Rodentia > Cricetidae > Dicrostonyx > Dicrostonyx torquatus. The sequence goes on along the minus strand of JAQHUG010000102.1, from coordinate 5,488,131 downwards.
CAGCTGGCTTCTTGATCCTAGCGAATGCAGAAGTTGAGAGGGAAGATTTTCTTAGCTCTGCTCAAGCATCACCATGCTACTTAAAATGCAAATGCCTACCTCGGATTCATACCCATGCAAATTTGTGAACCATTAGGCAAAGGGAATACAAAATATGAGGGCTGGTGAGGTTTCTTCCTGGGAGTAGAAGGAAGAAGAAAGGACATTTATTGAGAGGAAGCAGGCATGACAAAAGAAGAGAAGGGACAGATGAGTGCCGCACACTGCATACGAAGGACTGTGTTGGAAAGAAGAGCTGAGATGTGGCCACTGCAGAAACTTGCAAGAAACTTGGTGTCATTTCTGAGTTTGAGGCAAGGAGAAGCAAACAATGGTAATTTTCTGAATGTTTACCTCCTAGTCTTTTACTTGGTATTAATAAAATAACTTATAAAATATTAATCCATACATAAACTGTATGTGTTTTAGATTGCCATGTTTTGAGAACGTTTTCTGCAGGACACTCAATAGCCAAAGCAGTTCAATACTGCTGCTCCTTAGCAGTACTGTCCATACTTGATTCCTTCCTTTCCACAGACCCTGAAATATTGGTAAGTTCTTGGCAAGTATGGATTGCTGATAATCCCGCTGTCTGGGCTGGTTTGGCTGAGCAGATCTACCTGCCTGGCTGGTGGCTGCCAGTTAGCAGTCAATTCCTTACTGAGCGTGGCTTAGATGGAACCCTGGACAATCACAGGGTTGTCTGCCATTTCAGGGTCCTTCCCTCTGACAGTGGCCTGGCCATGTGTCTTCTCCAGTAGACTGTTACACATGGAACTCCGAAGAGGGCAATGAAAGCTACAAATGGCCTTTTACAAGGTCAGATTTTCTTGATTCAAACAGATTCAGAGAAGATTGCACACACACACACACACACACACACACACAGACACACACACGAACATATATTTTGGGATGCCACCAATGATGTGCTTGGGGAGAATACTTAGATTTTAAGATTTTTCCACTTGGTAGGAACAGCCAGAGAAACACTCTGCTACTGGGTAGCAGGAGTGGCTCTCTTAACGGCCTAAAGTATGAAAAATAACTAACTCTGTCTGTGTTTTGCAAGTGTCCTTTTTCTCTAAGAGGAATCCAGCACTGCTTGCAGGTAAATCTCACTAATTTGGGGTATTACTCAGTATTAGCTACTGACCAGTAAACTTAAAACCACATCCGTTCACTTAGCTTCTGTAATCAAAGGTGCTGGATTCCATCCTACTGTGCCATTTAAATGTTCTGAGATGTGTGGCAGAAGGATGCTATGTCTAGTCCTCCCCAGGAGTGAGAAGGCCTGATAAGGCTGCCAGTTGAGAGCTGTGCGGAGATGGAGAGCAAAATGATACAGATGTTGAGAAAGGTGTTGCTGTAAGGCTGGGGAGCTTCTGAGGGGGGCAGTCGTGTTTACACCCTTGCTGACAGAGGCATCTATGACCAGAGATGACTGGTGTCGTCTCTGTCAATTTTCCCCTTCCTCTTTGTTAGCAGAGCTGCTCTTGTTGAGGACAGCTATGCACTCAAGCAAAAATACACGTCTCAGGCTTTCATGCAGATAAACAGGCCATGCAACCAAACTGACTAGTGGAAGGACTGGAAGGATTGTTAGGTAAGACAAGAATTCTGAGAAGCCCATTATCAGAAGTTAGGGTGGGGAGCTGGAAAACAGATTCAGGCAGGAGGGTGTTATTAACTACTCTGTCTTAACAGGAATGTAGATAACATGACTAGCGCTACAGAGGCCATATTGCGGTCATGCGGTAAGCACGTATGTAGAATCTATGTGCTAAGATCAGGAAAGGGAAAAGATAGGTGGTCACAATCTCAAGATGTGTGGTATTTGTTTCTTCGCTTTGACTTATGTAAATGAAAAAATACACTCTTTTGTTTAAGCTCCTATCTTTTTATGTTTCCATTACTTTCAAATTGTACACAATTCCCAACTGGCCATTTTATTTTATTTTAAATTATTTTATTATTATTTTTTTAATTGTTAAAAGAAAAATTTACATTTACTCCCCTTGTCCCAGGCCTTCTTCTTCTCCCCTACCCCACCGCCCTCCCCCTGCTTCCTTAAGATGGGGCAGGATACCCTGCCCTGTGGGAAGCCCAAGGCCCTCCCCCCTCCATCCCAGTCTAAGAAGGTGTGCATCCATATAGAATAGGTTCCCAAAAAAGCCAATACATGCAGAAGAGATAGGTCCCTGTGCCATTATCATTGGCTTCTCAGTCAGTCTCCATTGGCAGCCACATTCAGAGAGTCTGGTGCCAATTGGCCATTTTATTTAAGAATAAAATGAAAGTACATGGTTGCTGTCTTCCTCAAGAAATATGATTTTCTGTTTGGGCAAAATAATTCTTCAGAATGGAGGAGGTGGAGCTTCCTGTGTGTGTATGTCAGCCAGAGGTTCCAATTATGAGAAACCAATTTTTACATACAATCGCTGCTTCTCTTTCTTCTCCAACCTTGGTGCTAAGAAAGTTTTCCACCAAACACTCCACGTACAATGCTGACTTGTCATTCTCTATATCCTCATTCTCCTTCCTGCTCCAGCAGCTTCTGTTTTTAAGATTCAAATTAATTTCTTGTGGTACTAGGGATCCAACCTGGGACCTTCTGCATTGGGAAGCGATTCCTTCAAACCTTATTATTGCCTAATGTGTTATTGTCTCTTCAGTGCTGAAAAGAGAGTCTGACATTTAGTGTTCGCTCCGGAATACTTTCTGAAATGACCACATAGTGACACAATTGATCTGCATTGAGAACACTACCAACATAGCAGTGCATGTATAACAATCACGATTCAGCTTGCTGCTGACCAAGGATGTGAAATGTAATACTAAACTTCTGAATTGTCTGGGACCCCTTGAAATAATACATCTTCCACAATTGGTCCATGAAACTCGTAGTGTTTAAGCTAGATGGCAATTTTTCAAACTTTGATGATGTCTTCCCTTCAATTTTATCTGAAAGAAATAGAATGGCAAGACACAATTCTCTAAAGGCACATGAAGTAAGTAGTTTTTCTATTGGATTGACCACATAATCGCGAATTTTTCTTGGGCTTATATGCCTTTTGTTTTTTATAGATACAATCAGTATAAGCAATCGTTTGCAATAATGCAAAAAAATATATACTGGCTTTTTGGGATCCTATTCTCTTTGGATGTATACTTTGCTCAGCCTAGACATAGTAGGGAGGGCCTTGGACCTTCCACAGAGCAATGTGCCTTACCCTTTCTTAGGATTAGATGGGAGTGGGGTGGGAGGGTGTGTGGAGGAAATGGGAGGAGGGGAGAGAGTGAGAATTTGGATTAGTAATTTTTTTTAATCTAATAAATTGAAAAAAGAAATCCCATAAAATAAAAAAAATCTCTCTGGCACTGGGTTTTCTTATATGGGTACATATGTAATGGACAAGTGCATATATGTGCATAATGAAAAATATATATACACACATATATACATGTGGATATAGCTATGAATATGTATACAAGTAACATACACAGTGTTATAATCATTATGTAATATGCATATTGAAAATTTCATTGACTGATTTTCTGTATATTATTCTAGTACCATATCTTCACAATTCCAAAATAATAAAATCTCAAGACAGTCAAAAAATGTTAAGGCAAATTAAATATGAGGCTTCAGTATGGCATGTGACATACACCTACAACTCCATCAGATGGTGAATGCAGGAGGGTCACAAGTTTGAGGCCATACTTGACAATATGTGGTGAGTTCCAGGTCAGCCTGGGTTATATAATGAGACTGTTTTTGAAAACAATCAACAATAATGGAAAGAGAAGTTTGTGAGATTCAGTGAGACCTGGAATGCGAGTTCCCAGGTATCGATGAGCCAGCCATCTTTCAAGAAGGACAGTGGCTCAAAATAGAGATTGCAAAGAATGGGGGAAGCAAAGAAGAAAGAACCTGAATTAAGAAGGGAGGGAGAGAGAATTTTAAATATGAACATTTGTTAGCGGAAGTCTTTTTAAATGGGCAGAGTACAATTGAAATAGAATGCACAAAGGAGTGATGATTTCGCAGCCACCACCGCCATCAACACCAATTCACCTATGACTGAGGAAGAATATATAGAAAAGCAAGGGCTTACAATGTATGTTTTTCTACTCCTTTCCAATACAAATGTTATAGGCCCAAAGCCAAAGATTATTCTTGGACTGGATCTTTTCCAATGCTCTAAATTTAACCATCTGGGATTCTTAAGTGCCAGCTTGTTCACCCTTTTGAAGGATAGAATTTGTATTTTAATAATAAATCTAAATTTCACTTCAATGGTGGAAGAGAACATGCTTCCCTATCAAAGAAATATTGTCTTGTGCAGCTATACAATAAGCAGGGCTAAAAGATAGATGGTAACAAAATTGGAAGGAACCAACACCTACAAATACACATAACAAGGCACAGGGGGTCTTGTGGGGAGCATTGCCATCCACAATATACATAATGTGTCTACCTATATTACATGTATGCTACATATAAACATATATACATATATATATACACACGTGTGTATTGTGTATAATTTTAGATCAATATAAAATAATATGATTTCTTGATGTTTTATCAAATAACCTTGGTGTTATTTGTCTCTTCTTCTGTATTGACCTTCTTCCTTTCTGTATCACTGCAACCTTCCTCCCCAGTACGAGGCATCAGAAACCTTCTAAAGAGCTTTGCGGTTGTTCCCCAAGCAATATAGACTATTACTTTAGCCCTTGGTTGCCTCTTACAGGCTAAGAGTAGGCTCCTATGACTGAAGACACTGGATCTGATCTAAAAGTCTCTTTCTTGCTCTCTAGATGCTATGGTATCAAAAAATATTATGCCAGCTGCCAAGGGAGGGAAGCAATCAAACATTCCCATCCAGCTGCAACATCTATGGCCCATGACAGTTACCATCAAGGCAAGATATGTCTAAAGGTGTCAGAAGTGGTAGCCACATGTCAATGGCAACTAACAGCTGTCTATGTGGTCTTAAGGCCCACTCAACAGGAGGGAAACCATGCTTGTACTGGAAGCCAGCCATCTTCCTGGGACTAGATCATGGACCTCAGAACAGAATCTACTACAGCCACTTTGCTAGACAATTATCATTCCTTACTTCAGTCTAAAGCTATCTTATGCACACAGATAAATGTAGCTCCCACCCCTCACCAAAGAAACTTTTCTTCACAGTAAGTGGATACCATCACAGAAAACCACAAATGGACACAAGAGGTCAATGGATTGTGGGGAGCCCAGTACCTGTAAATACATCTACAGCACAGCTCCTACATTCTACAGAAGAGGTGACAGAAAGATTGTTAGATCCAGAATACCAGGAAGTCTGCTGGGGAACAGTCTTTCCTAGAAATGGCTACATACAAATCTGAAACAGTGTAAATCTCAATGGACATGCAAAGATGAAAGAGAAAAAATTTCACAGAGTGAACTATAGGCTACAGGAAGAAGGAGATTTAACCCCACCCAGGAATAATCCCCATTTATGGGTTGTCCAGTGCAGAGTGGTCAGCCTTGAAATCATATACACTCAAACAGCAAAAATGGATTCATCAGGCTCTATTTACATGTATTTGTACATATACATATACACACATGTAACATATATCAAAGAAAAAGAGGGATTTAACTTGAAGAGCAGAGCCATGGAATGGGTTTGAAAGATGGTAACTGTGAGGGGGAGGAGAGAGGGGAAAAAGAGAAGAAGAGATGGAATTCTATTTCAATCAAAAAAATTAAAATAATAAGTCACATGGAAACCATATTTCCATCTTTGACATGGGTAATATTAGATGTTGTCACTACTATTCTATTTTTTAAATTAATGTGTACAAGAATGTTTTTCCTGCATGTATATATGTGCCCCATGTCCATGTCTGTTGCCTGCAGAACCCAGAAGAGAACACTGGATCCTCTGGAAGTGGAATTGATGGATAGTTGTTAGCTGTTATGTAGGTGCTGGGAATGGAAACTGGATCCTTTTCAATAGCACCAAATTCTCTTGAGCTCTGGGTCATACCCAGCCCATTACTAGTCTTTAGTTAAGAACTAAAGGTCTGATATAAGAACTTGAAAGAGGTGTATTTTCATAATAAACACTTTATTAAAACATGGATTTATATTCAAATAAAAGAAACACCATTCAACTGCTGATGGTTTAATTGGTCATTGACAACTCTGAGCAATTGTGGACAACTGCTAGAGATTTCTCCTTAATCTGTACATCCTTTGGGAAATCAGGTGCTCTGGCTAAGAACATCTTTGCTGTTGAAATCAAGCCTTGAAGTAGATGGAGCAGGGTAGTGAACATGATCTTAGAAATAGCAAATTAATTAAGGAATCTATCAATGCTCTGAGAGCTGGTGCTTTGGTAGATGGACGGTTTGGAGACCTCTGCACTTCAATATTTGTGAAATAACACAGTGCAGTAGACAGATGTCACGGTCTTGAGACAGACATCTGATCTGGAGTGAATTGAAAGCTGGTCTGTGCAGAGGAAGGTGTTTTATACTGTGCAGCTCTTCCAGTGTATTTTCCCTTACAAATGTATAGGGTGTTCAGTTAAAAAATGTGTAAGCAGATTTATCGAGTTTAAAAAAATGGAAAGGCTCCACAATGCACTATAAAAAAGAATGAAATAAAAAATTGAGATGGTCTACAATTGACATAAATACTCTTATCACTTTGTGATATAGTTCAGACACTTTTCTCTCTATAAACACATGTAGATGCATGTTCACATAATTTCTAATGTAATGGAAATGTTGGGCTGAGGTGTAGCTCAATGGTAGAGCAATTTTCGAGTGTGTTTGATGCCCTGTGTTCAATATCTAGTCAAGCAAAAATGGAAGTACAGTATGGCATGTAACACCTTCTGAGTCCTTTAAAAATATTACATCTGGGGCTGGAGAGATGGCTCAGTGGTTAAGAGCATTGCCTGCTCTTCCAAAGGTCCCGAGTTCAATTCCTGCAACCACATGGTGGCTCACAACCATCTGTAATGAGGTCTGGCGCCCTCTTCTGGCCTGCAGACATACACACAGACAGACTATCGTATACATAATAAATAAATAAATAAATAATTTTAAAATATTACATCCGACAGCGCTTCCCATAGCAGTAAGTACAGGTCATTCAAGACTTATCACATAGTAGCTCTGTGCTCTATTTAACCAAGTGGGTGGGTGTTTCAGATGTCTTGAGATTCTCATTACTGTAAATGGCACACAATGAATAGCAAAACTGCTTTTAAAAGCCTTTGTATTTAGCTATTGAAACCATCAGTCTTTCGTAATATGAATAGTAGCTACTTTAAAGCACAATGTAGGTAATTAAAACATTATTCTTCATGATTTACATGCTTTAAACATATGTCCTCATGCATACAAAAGATATGGTTTATATGTGATGTGGAATGTCCTTCTCTATATGTGTTGCTTTTATTAGATTAATTAATAAAGCTGTTTCAGCCAATGGCTTAGCAGAGTAGAGCCATGTGGGAAATCTGAGCAAAGATAGAGTGTGAGAGTAGACATAGTCAAAGAGTCACCATGTAGCTGCTGAAGGAGAGAGATGCTGGAGAACTTTACCGGGTAAACCACAGCCTCATGGCCATACACAGATTAACAGAAATGGATTTGTTTAAGATATAAAAGTTAGCCTGGAACTTGACTAAGCTATTGGTCAAGCAGTGTTGTAATTAATATAGATTCTGTGTGATTATTCAGGTGTAGGTGGCCAGAATGAATGACACCAGTCTTTGCTTACATTACATATATGTCTTAGGTTGTTCATTCCTCTAACCAAAAATGTTCATTGTGTCTTCCAAGTTTGACAGAGATGATTTGTGTGGCACATATCTGAGCCCTGGGAAGCAGAAGATCGGGCTGTGTTGGTAGGATACAGTGGTTCTCATCTCACGGGTGATGAAAATGAAACAGTAAGACAAGGGGTCTGCTGAGGAATTTCACTACTCAGCTACCCAGTGTGGCAGGGATGCTCCATCACAGTGGCCCACAAACGGAGGCCAGTGGACTAGTTACACTAACTTTGAATGAACCTCTTGAGCCATAACCCTGACGAGAACCAGAACAATAAAATTGATCCAGTGATCATGAAGAAATGAGCACTGAGAAGCTTCTCTGACTTTACAGATGAAGCACAATTGAGCAAACACAACTTCTCTCATAAGGGAGGCCACAGCCCTCTAAGACAAATTGAGAAAAGTCTACTGGAATAACACAGTAACGGGTAGGTGTCAGTCACAGCTGGCTCAGCAATGGGAACGGCCCACGGCAGCAACAGTGAAGGGTCTGGAGAGAACAGGGATTAACTCAGCTGCCTTTACCACTTAATTTCATGACTTGGTAGTAAAAGAAGAAAGTATTGGAAAATTATTTTTCATTATAGAAATCCTTAAAGTCTTGCCAGTGTGAACAAAGAAGAAAAAGAAAGAAAAACAGCACAGACCATGGATTCAGTCAATATGACAACATGAAATAGTTGTTTATGCAGATTCTTGATATACTAAACCACTGTGAAAGTCCCAGCTAAACTGTACTAGAAACAGTTCTGAAACAACAGGCCTGAGAGTTATCATCACCCGTGGAAGCAAGTTTGCCGTGGGCAGGTGGGAGTGCCAGTATAATAGTCACTTCTCCCCCAAACTTTTCTACTTGAAACATGCCCTTGAAAGGAAAAAAAAACAAGAAGAAAACACCCATGGCACCAAATTAGAAACTTAAAAGAGAAGTACTTAGTGCTATAAAAAAAATAGTTGTATAACATTCCAAGGATGAATTTTAAGTACATTTGAGTCTTGAGGCAGACAGCACCTGCCTGGTTCGGATACACTTTAATTTCTGATTTGACTTTCAGAACGTCTGGGGGAAAGGGGTAAGCAACACTGATCTCAAGAGACTCAAAGCTGAGCGGAGATATTTCCCTTCGGAATGGAAGACAGGCCAGAGACATGGGTGATTGGAGAGGAGCTGCTTGGAGCAGAAAAGGGCCAGAGTCAGTCCTGGTCCTTAAGTAAGGGATGCTTCAGACACACATGCATGATTGGGTCAGTTTGATGGAGAAATCTTCCCACCAATGTGATTGGCAGGCTTCTCTGCCTTATGTCACTCTGCTAGCCTTCTGTTTACAAAAGCATCTTTCTTTGCAGAAACCAAAACAAAAAAAACCAAAAACCAGAAACCAAAACCCAAACCAAACAACTCTAAAATATTACTTCATGCTCATTTAGGATCAGATAAATAATCGAAGACAGTAGAAAGGAAAGCAAACCTCTGATGTGAAATTGACAGTTTGTCTTCATCATATGTGTTTGGGGTTATGCTAAATAACAGTCTCAGCACGCTTAGACGGGGCACGGGGGAAGTTAGCACGAAGTACAGCAACTGTGGCAAAGTTTGGTGGCTGTCTCATCTCCGCTGATTTACTTTTGATTTTCAGGTCGTTAAAAATTCGTTTATGGAGTTTGGCTGTAGAGGTTGTTTTCAGCTCATCAGGGGCTAAAGTACAAGATTCATTGTGTAAAAAAAGAGAACGGAAGATACGAAGGGCATGCATTGCATCGAGTCATGGTGAACAGGGTAGGAAGCGAACTTGCCCCAGGAAAGTCTGCTGGTGAGCAGCAGGTGGACTTCTCTTTCCGGCTGCTCATTTTGTGCAGAGCATCTGCTTGGTCACCAACTTCTTGGTCCTCACCACACCAACCCTGTCAGTCAGACCAGGTGACCTCCATTCTGCCTCTTCTCACACAGATAGCTGGAGAGCTAAAGAATGTATGGCTTGGCAGAAATTATACTCATCAAATTACTCCTGGGCTTTAAAAGACTATTCTCAAAAGCCAGTAAGTTCTGAAGTAAAGACTATTGGGATGTTTATTGTTTATTGGAGAAGCTCTGGGTTCACCTGAGAGATCAACTCTGGGCTTGTCTGTGAGGCATTTTTAGACTTGAGTTAACAGAGATGAGAATACACCTAACTGTGGGTAGCACCATTTCATGAGCGGGGATCCCAGATGGAATTAAAATGAGTAAAAGAGAGCAAACCAGCTGAGTGTCTCTGTTCCCTCCCTCTCGGCTTACGTATGCAGACGCATTCATGACGGAAGTATAACCTGTGAGATACTTAACAATGATTCTTCACTCCTTCTCTGAGCAATAATTCGACCTCCCCAGTCTGTGTGCGACCTCTAATGATTTGCCTTGGTTGAATGGAACATGGATGAAGTGATGAACTTCCTGTTGGCCATGCCACTGTGTGGCCATCCCCCCGTGCAGCCATGCCACTGTGTGGCCATCCCCCCCGTGCAGCCATGCCACTGTGTGGCCATCCCCCCGTGCAGCCATCCCACTGTGTGGCCATCCCCCCGTGCAGCCATCCCACTGTGTGGCCATGCCGCCATGTGGTCATTGCTCTCTTACCACCTCTGCTAAGAAAAATGCACTGGGGAGGGGCTTTTAAGCTTGATGAAGAAATTAAACTTGTGTCTGGCTTGTATAGTGAATACAAGCTTGGAATCTTTTACACTCCAAGTGTAATACTTTTTTCTTGAAGCTCCTGGGATACATTGGTTTGTTACAGTAGCAATGCCTAATAAACACTGATACAGTTAAGGAGGAAATAATTAAAGTTAATGATTTATAGTAGCAATGGATGTCTTCTTTATTTTCCCTGATATCCTTCTAAATATCCAGTTTAATACAGTATAAAGAAATATACTCATTATAAAATTGTCTATCATCCCAAGCATTTCTTTAATTGTCATTTTTAGGACCTAACTGTCATGTGTCCCACGGACACAGTCCTTTTGGTGGACGGGATTGTCACTTTGGTAATTCCCTTTGGTGCATTGTTGTTCTAAACTGGCAGTGCCTCAGAGGCTCTGCCAACAGATGCAGAAGAGAATGGTCTTGTCTCAACAGGACCTCCTTTGTACCAGTGGGTGATGGAATGTGGAATTCTTTGAACAGTCATTTCCTGTTGCCAACTTTCTCTCTCTCAGTGGCGTGCATCCCAGAAGTTTGCCCTATCTCTGAGAATAGTCAATTGCATACTCCCTTGCTTCTGAGGGGCTTTGTGCTACCCAGTGGGTCACCGGTGGCACGTGGTGCCTTCCTGAAGCATTATACACAGAATGCCATGTCCTGAGTTCTCCTCTCTCAGATTTCTTCACCACGTTTAATTTTCTCAGATCAGCTGTCATCACGGGCGCTTTCATCATTTTGCCTTTATAATCCCGGAAACCTACAGTCATTTTGAGTTGTGCCACTTTCTCTTTTATATCCCTGGCATGAAAATGTGTCAAATAAAAGTACAATAATGCCTTCCCTATAATTTTCTAGATTTCTACCAATTTCAGCTACCCCATAATTGGGAGGGAAGCAGAATGCCAGGTTGAAGTGCACGATGAAGAAAGAAGACTATCATTGATGTGGTTACCATCAACACAGAGCAAACCGGAATGTGACAGTACTTTCTCAGCTTCACACATAGATAACACAAAACTTGACCAAGGGGATTGAAGCCCATAAGTAGTGGAAGCAGCATGTATTTCCCCACCTGGCTCTCATCCTCTTAGGTGTGATGCTGTGTATAAGAAATATATAAGGGAAAATGCAAGACTATTCATGATTTGGAGCAAGTTGCTTAACCTTCCCAATAATGGAGAAGTTGAATGTATTTTCTCTAAGGTACTGTAACATTCTATGATCCAAAATCAGTGCTTCAAAGCCTGAACACTGGATTCTGTGAGGGAAAAAATAGTGGCATTTCTTTAGTCTCTTCTTCTTTTCCTACCAACGCTTGGGTTCCAGGAGCCATTGTTTTACCTGGTAGAGGATACCATCTCCCTTTTCAGTCGAAATTTAACCTATTACTAATTGTCTGCATTCTAATCACTCCCATTTATTCAGAGCACCGTAACATTACCCTTATTTCCACATATTGATCTTCTCCCTACTTGTTGAGTCTTTGCTTCTCCATATAACACACTCCAAATTTCTCTATCTATTAAAGTAGACAGTCTTTTCCTAACTCAGTGCTATGCTGCATTGTGTGCTTTTATAAGCTAGCTCGAGTTCTTAAAAATTGAAGTAAAATCCAGATAGCATAAAATTTGCCATTTTATCTCATTTTAAAGTGCTCAATTCAGTGGCCTTTCGTACACTGACAAGCTTGTGCCACCATTAGCACCATCTCAGTGTAGAACATTTTCATCGCCCAAGACACCCCAAGCACATTAAGCAGCCATTCCCAACTCTCATTTCTACTTCTTGCCCCTCCCAACTCTGGCAGTGGCTAGCCAGTTTTCCATCTCTATAGATTTTCCTCATCTGAAATTTTCATAGACTGTGTGGGCTTTTATGTTTGGCTCTGCCACTTAGCATAATGTGCCCAAGGTTCATCCTTGTACTTATAGGCTAGCTTTGACAACTTGCAGCCTACTCTCACGGTTTCCAGTTCCTCCTCTCCCTTAACTCGGTGCACATGTGACTTGACTTCTACAATGGAGTCCTTGACACCTCATTCCAAAGGCCATTTCCTTCCTTGTGCATCACATGGACATGAGGTTCTTAGGTATACTTCTTTGCAGGTTTAACTTTTCTTTTCCCAGTATTTAGCATACTAATATCTTCCAGAGTTTTTGTTAAAGCCAATTATGCTTTGTATTCCCTCTCTTGGCTCTTTCCATCACTCCACGGATTCAGTTGACACTCCTTAACTAGTCCTGGTAGTGGTTATGTGTTTATTTCTCTGTTTATCTTTAGCCCTGATAACTCCTTCAGTACCACCCGTTATTAATCCTGTGTCTCCTGGGCTTAACTCTTCTTCCCATCAGCCAGGCATACAACTTAATGTGACTCAGAAGACAGGCTCCTATGATGTGATTCAGCCCACTAAACAGACAAAAGGATGACATATGACTCATACTGGAGCCCTCAGTACTAGAAATCCATAATTGGACCCAAAGAGAGATGTCTATTTTGTCTTCTTTCAGGCGCCTAATCCTACTGCAGATGAGGCTAGTGCTGTTAGAAGTCATGGTTTGGTCAGTTGGCTTAAGTAACAAGGAGGAGAAAGGTACCAGGAGAGTGATTCCTTCTAAGTCTAAATCTTAGACTGTTATTCGAGCATGGTTGCCTCCCTGCTGGAGGCCAGCTGATCATTTCTCAAATAAATCACCACCACAGGAGAGTTATTTCCAAAAGAATGCAACTATTACTGACGCTTAAGAGTAGATATACATTCTCCATCTTCCCTTCCCGTATCTAGTCCTGGACATTGCCTAGGTACCTTGATGATGCATGTTCAGGATGGTAGATTCTAAATGACTATGTTGGGTAGAGCACTGCTCCTCCCAACACATGCACATTCCCAACCTGATTATGTCAACTGAGCAAGAACTATACTAGCAGTGTTAAGCCTCTGAGATCTGGAAGTTTTAGCTGTAACAGCTGTATATTATTTCCTGTATATTATTATAGCTAAGGTTTTGTTTAAAATTCAACAGAATCTAGACTGACCAGCTCTGTCTTTTTTTCGTAGTCCCTGTTCTAGTGAATATTATAGAAGTCTTGTAATAATGAAAATTTCCATGTTCTGTGATTTCTATAATTTCTGTATCTACTTGTTGACCAACTATTATATATTAGCTTGTCATATTTAAAATTTCCCAACTTATTGTCAGTATTACTATGGATGTCATCAGTCTATTTCTTGGATTTGGGATAGGTTACTTTTTATTTTATTATTATTATTATTATTATTATTAGTTTTGGTTATTTTGAGACAGTGTTTCTCTGTGTAGCTTTGATGCCTGTCTGGAGACTCTGTAGACTAGGCTGGCCTTGAACTGACATAGATCCTCCTGCCTCTGCCTCTTGAGTGCTGGGATTCAAGGCATGCACAGCCACTGTCCGGCTTGGGGTAGGTTATTGGAACAAGTTCAGAACAAAATCCTTATTTTTAGATAAAAACACTTAAAAGTGTTCTTAAAGCTATTTCATTCTACTTTTCTTCTGAAAACTTTTAAATGGCTCTTTAAAATTATCTAGTTGAAAATTCAAACAATTTTATTTTCTTGCTACTATCACAGCCTTCTAAACAAATCAATCATAATTATTTCTTTGAGCATTAGTTGGCATGACAATAGCCTCCTTAATAATCAAAACTGGTTGGACAAGGCTGACACATAAAGAATTGACAAGAAAGAGTACCCTGGTGAGTAGAAAGAATTGTGACCAGCAAACATTCTTGGTGTTGTCTGTATTAGCTTGTAATTTCTTGACTCATTCAAGTTCCCTGTCCTAGGGAGTTTGAGCAATAAGAGAGACTTAGTAATAGTGACATAGGATAAAAAACTTCGTACATTGAATCTACTGAGTGGAAGCTAAGAAGCAGTAAGGACTGTGAAGAGAGTCCCCAGAGCTGTAGATCAGAGAGAGGGGTTGGAGGGGCAAAAGACTGAAATTCAGACACCATCAAAAATAAATCCCGTCATCCCGGGATCGGGAGATGAGTTTTCTTGAAGCAGCCAGAGTATCAACAAACTTAGAGTTATTGTATATTGGTCAATGTTTCACTTTCAAGTGAGACTTCGTGGCTTGTTTTATGATATATTCTAGGTTTCTCCATTCTTCCGCCTGTTCTAATAAAGTCCCATCACATTAGCTAGACTGAGCATTGCAGCTTGATTGCTTGCCCTTAAATAATACCATGGTATATCCGGTACCATATCCTGCCCTCTGCTTGTTCTCCATTTTCCCTCTTGAAATTATTCTGATCTCTTGCATCAACCATGCCGGATACCACTGACTTCTGAATACTGTTCTCCAGGGAGTCTTTTTCAGATGTGGCATCTTGCTTCAAGGGAGGACCCTTCATTTTTAGTTCATTCCTATTCATTCTTAAACCTAACTTTTCTGGAAATATCTCCTGGGAGCCATGCCTATCCTGGTCTGCTCCTGAGTGTTTGGATGGTACATTGGCCCACAGCACATTGGGCATGCTGGTGTTTTGTTGCTAATTTATCACATTTTGTTAACCTCTTAGTCTGTCTCTCCTGTTGACTCACAAATCTTCTAGGGGCTTAGTCATGCCTTCTTCGTCCTCTGTATCCAGAAACTGACATTCAATAACTGATATTTTCAGTTATTCAAGTCAACAGTTCCTGTATAGTAATGAGTATCACATGGAAATTATTTAATTTATTCTAGGGATCCTAACAAAACACTATGGACTGGTGCTTATTCCCTTTCTCACAGTTCCAAAAGATGGAACTAAGAGGGCTCTGGGCATGTAATTACAGTTTACCGTAGCTGCGGGTAGCTTGTGTTCTCATACACACAGGAACCACCACCGCACACAGTAGAGGAAGGAAAAGTCCACTTTGCATTTATTGTTTTAGATGAGCTGGCCAAATACATACACCAGTTAGAGCAGGGGATGATCTATTGTATCTATAATCATTTGTTTCTGCAAATAAGGCTGTCATATTCGGATATATTTTTGATATATTTTGCATAAAATTGAAATTTCCCTCTTATTTAATTCTTTTCAATTCACTGGTCCATTCGTGTTGGAATGTTAAGCTCTGGAGAGAAAAAGATGAAACAAATAGGGGCTGGAGAGATTGCTCAGAGGTTCAGAGCACTAGCTGCTATTAGGATCTGGGTTCGGTTCCTAGCTCTTACATGCAGATCACAACTGACTGTAATTCTATTTTCAGGGTATCTGATGCCGCCTTCTGGCCTACATGGTCACTAAGCATACACATGGTAAACATTCGTACAAGCAGGTCAACAATCACACATTTTTCTTAGTAGGCATCTCATTTCCTGGCATGAAAAGAACTGAGACAAATAAAATTCATACATTAGTATTTATCTTTATGGCCAACTTACAATAGAGACATTCTATTGGATTTAAAAAAATTATAATTTTATTAGATTATGTTCCAGATAAGTTGTTCAGTACTAGTGTAATGTCACACAGCTAATAAGTGAAACAGCTAGACGTCAAATCCAGGCTTTTTGCTTTGTCTCTCTCTATACCATATCTGTCGGGTTGTTTACTTCTACTCAAGACACAGACTTAAATACAAAAAATGGGAGATATTTGTTATTTACATCCCTGCTCAGTCCAGACTCTTGGCAATTATCACTTTATGAAAGTGGGGATGATCCAGGAAAGAGTGTTGTTTAAAACCTCACTGGTATGCAAGGTTTGACAGTGTTACTACGCTGATGTCAAAAGTCTTTGAGACCATGCATCTTGCAAAAAAAACCAAAAAACAAAAAACAATTAGCTATGAGAACTACAACAGAAATCTCACCATGTTGCTTCTCTTTACACCACATTTCAAGACCTTTCCTTTGGAAAACTATTTGTTGAATTGTGGAGATTGCAATACAGTTGCATCATCTCCTTCTTCCCTTTCTGTACTCCAAACTCTCTCAAGTGTCCGTCTTTGATCTCTTTCAAGTTCATGGCCTCCTTCTCTATTAATTATTTCTACATAGGACTTTAAAATAACTGAAATATTTTAGGCCAGAATTCCAATTTTTGGATTTTAAAATCTGCCTGATTTCTACCATTTCCAGTGTCTTTGGATTGAGCCTATAAGTAGGCCTCACTAAACTGGGTTTTCCCCCATGAAGCTGCCAGGAGTACTAAACAACCTTACTACTGCCACATGCGCTCTATTTTTTCCTTGGCTGGCATGTGTCTGTCATTGTTCACAGTGGGAATCGGGAGAACTGCAACTGGGTCCTTAGGATAATCCAAATGGCTAGACTTTGGAGGGCTGTCCTGAAAACCTTTGATTCAAAGTCTTTTGTCTTTAGTCCTGCTTATCGGTGCAGTTTTAAAAGCCCAGCTACTCATATTTTAAACTAAAGAAAAGTACAGAAAGGGTTAGGGTGGTTTCTCAGTGCAGACCATTGGTCTAGCATGTGCGGTTCTGGGAGAGTCTACAGTATAGTCAAAGGAAAGCAAGGAAAGACTGTGTTTGTTAGGTAAGTTGTTGACAGCTGGAGTGGAAAAGCAGGTTAGCCAAAGCCACCCAGTTAGCTATCGCTATGCCTTGGAAAATACTTCAGAATGCCCGGCGCTGTATAGTGGGATGAAGAGCATGGACCCTAAAATCTATTCCTACTGTCTCAGAATAAGACCTTTGCAGATATAATATGTAAGGAGAGGTTAGTTAAGATGAGCCCTAATTCTGTTGTCCATAGAAAGAAAGAAAAAAGACAGAAGACGTGATGGAGAGGCAGGACACGTAAAGAGGGAGGCAGAGACATGAATGATGTCTCCACAAGGCTAGGGACACCAAAAGACACTGGAAAACACAAGAAACTCAGTGGAGAAGGAAGGGTTCTTTGCTTCAGTCTTCCAGCATCTTCACTATAGATTTCCAGCTTCCAAAATGTTTAGAGACTAAACGTCTGTTTTTTTCTATTTTTTTAGCTCAGTCTGCAGCCCTTCTGTATGATAGTCTCAAGAAACATAACAACTCCTTCTGCTTGGTCTTAACATCATGTGTACACTCTTATTATTAAATAACACAAAGTAAACCCCGGTGCCTGCAGGGGTCTCTTTCTGAAATATGAAATCTGGAAACAAGACTACCTCTTCCTCTTACACCTGACAAACACACTTACTGTTGTTGTTGTTCCAATTAGCTTCAAGTCACCTTAAATCTCATCACAGGAAGCAGTGATCTATCTAAATTAAATGTAAATGCACCACAGCTTGCTTTCATATCAAATAGGGATAAACGTGGACAAATTACTTCCTAGGTATCCTGGGTTTTGTGATATGGAGCTGGTAAAGAAACAGACTACTGGGAGTTAGAGGGAGGGTAATATGGATATTCTGGGCACCGAATCCTTAAAAACATAAAGCATTGACTCTGATATTGCAATATTCAAACTTTTTCATATTTATATATGGCTAGACTTATTATTCTGGTCATAATAATTGAAGGTAAAGGCATAACTGAGAAAACCAAAATATTTAAGTCATTTGACTCAAATTATTGTATTATGGTTTTTCAGAGTCTAAACTCATCCTCTGATCTCCCTTTATATGCTTTCTTGGATTCAGGAGCAATGTACTTGCTTTGAACTCAATCCAGTCAGATAGGAACAGGGTAGGTCACACAGCTCTGGCTTCTGACCAGAAATGTCATTTTACATAGCAACACTTTGACACATAAGCAAGCAGCTGGTTAGAATGTCACATTGCAAGCCTACTCTCTGTGAAGTGGGGAGTCTGGGAGCAGGAGAACAGATGGATTTCAAGCCCACTGCCTCTGGAGTAGTGTGCAGCTGAAGAAGAGAGAGAAGGGGTCAGTATGGTCCTGGAGAAGTCTGAGAAACAATAACAAAGTACTTTTAGGGAAGTCTTTGGTCATTTCCCCTAACTGGGGAATGGGCTGGTATCCAGGACAACACACACACACACACACACACACACACACACACACACACACACACACAGCCAGCCAACTAACCAATAAACAAAGTGGCTATCAGGCAGATTAAAATAAGTGATAAATGGATCCTTAACACGTCTTAATTGCCCCTTTCACTCAGTTTGCAGCCACATGGAAACACGGCTGCTGCTTTTTGTCTTTTTGTTCCTTTCATTTTCTTAGATATTTACATATGACACGAGGAAGGAGCAGGAAACCTTCCGGGTCAGTGAGGAAGTGGCTAGTTCCTGTGCCAAAGAACCCTCCTGCAGGGATGGGGACGGAAATTGAGATTATTGAGGAGTACTTAATTTGTTTTATGTACCTTTGGGGTTCTATTTAAGTCTATTAAAATTATTACAAATCTTTATTAGACATGGGCTCAAATTTCACTGGAGAACTTTGGAGGACTGAGGGCCAAAGGCTAACATTTCTCAGGGCAGACTCACCAAAAGCTACTTTTAGTGTTAGTCTCAAACTGTTTATGACTTTTATAATATTTATATTTATATTGTTGTTATTCTGTCATGTCTGAAATGTCCACAGATCGTCTGTAAATATGTTTGCCAGTGTTTCAACCGCTGGCATTATTTGCTCATTTGGTATGTGCTAAGAGATGTGGAGTTTGTTTTTAGACACATTTTCCAATTTCTTGCATTATCACTCTTATACAAACAAACAAAAATATAATATTCTAGGTACCAGTATTGAGGAGATGCCATCTTCAAACATGGTAATGACGATTCTTTCTCTTCCAAGAATTTAATAAAGTATTGGTGATGCCTTCATAAGGAAGGAAACAGGACAGTACGGGCAGTATCACATTGCAAATTACAAGCTTTGTCAATATAGCAGTAATTGAAATCAGCTTTGTTTCCCATTTGGACAATAATAGTGCGTATAAAATGCAGAAGCCAATATCTCCAGTGAAGCATATCAGATGCCATTATTATTTATGTGCAGTGCTTTTTGAGCACACTGTGTCACAAACTCTTCTTCTGGTGTGCCTTGAGCTCACTCACGATGCCTCAATCAGCAGTCACCTCAGTGTTAGAAGATCTAAAATAGTGTTGTTGGGCTGGAGAGAGAGCACAGTGGTTAAGATCCCTGACTGCACTTAGGACCTGAGTCTGATTCACAGCACCTGTATGGCGGCTAACAACCCTCTGTAACTCCAGTCCTGGGGGATCTGATGCCATTTTCTGGCACTGCATGCATGTAGGCACACAGACATATGTAGGCAACACGTCAAGTAGAAATACAAGAAAAACTAGCAACATTCACAGGGCTGTGGCTAGCTACCGGTTGCACCTTTTGTTCTTCCCGGTCTCTGAGAATTCACTGGCCTAGCCTGATAGCCCTTCCTGCTGTCAGCAGGATCATCAAGGGCTCTGGAGGCTGGGTTCAAAGGGCAGCCCTCCAGAGATTCAATATACTTCACTTCTGTTTCCAAAAAAATATCAGAGTCATGCTGAAGATTATGTCTGTCTGTCTGTCTGTCTATCTATCTATCTATCTATCTATCTATCTATCTATCTATCTATCTATAGTCATGAACATGGGAGTGATGACTCTGAAGCCTATTGTCACCATCAAAGCTGATGACTTCTTTGGGGAAATGCATCTGTCTAGATTTAGAGTTCTTTCCATTGGTTCAGTATTCTGTATTTGATCCTAGACTGTCATAGTGTGTTTCTTAGACTTCTTTGGGGAAATGCATCTGTCTAGATTTAGAGTTCTTTCCATTGGCTCAGTATTCTGTATTTGATCCTAGACTGTCATAGTGTGTTTCTTACTGTCAGCTTGACTCCATGTAATTAACTAAAATCCAAAGCTGGAGAGCAGACCTATGAGGGATTTTTCTTTAATTTGAAGTGAGAAGATCTCCTTTTAATCTGGATGTTTGAGGTGGTAAAACACATCTTTAATCTAGATCTTTTGAGATGGGAAGACCCATTTTTAATCTGGGCCATGCCTTCTGCTGGAAGTATATATAAGGACATGGACTAAGGAAGCTTTCGTTCTTGCCTTGTTAGTTCATTCCTCTGCTGACATTAGAGCTTATTCACCAGGATTCTGGCATACACTAAAGACCAACGGAGACATTCAGCCTGATGGACTGAACAACTACTGGATTCTTGGGCCTTCTATACAGAGTCAGCCATGTTGAATTAGCAGGACCACAGACTATAAATCATTCCTACTAAATTCCACATCTCTCTCTATAGATATCTATCTACACAAATACATATATATGTACATATGCATACACATATATACAAATATATGCACATATGCACACACACATATATGGGGAAGAGAGAGGAGGAGAGATACATTCTGTAGTTTCTGTTATTCTAGAGAACTCTGACTAGTGCAATGAGTAAACAAATCCCTTTATCTTCTGTTGCCAGAGACTACCAGGTATTTGTTTATTCATCAGAAATAAATCTCCTGCTTTGTTTAGCTTGGCACATAGACCTGTGGAACAATGATCATTCTTCATCCTCTTATTTTGTTAGCTGTAGTCACAGAACTAATTTACATTCAATGAGATGTCAGTGGATGTGTGTATAGTAAGAAAGAAAATGTGTCTCTTTTTATTGCTTCCTCCTTCTCAAGCAGGGAGCACAGATATTTTGACTCCCAATTGAACACAGCCATCTTGGATCATGAGGTGACAATGCAGTAAGAAGAGAGAGGAGACAGGGCCCTTAATTTCAAGAAGTGCTCTTTATTAATTTCAGGAAATCAGCCCTGGAGTCATTTCTTCTGGTTTCCTTGAATGTGAAGAGAGATTCACAGTTCTGAGTTGCACATGGTTCTTTGTGATTTTCAAGTATTTGCAGATGAACCTGGATTTTTATATAGCACCCACTTTCTAATTAGAGTCACTCCAAATGTTCCGAATCCTTTAATTAGTTGCCTGCACCTCTTTAAGCATCATTTAGGGATGGAATCTGATCATTTTTTTCTTTCATTTAGTCAAGTACACTTTACGAAAAAAATTACCAATACTAACTACTTTGTTATCTCTTTTTTAGTTTTGTTAATTGAAGTTATCTATCTTTTTTATTAGTATACAGAATCGGGACCTAGTCACCATTTACAATATACTAAAACATAAAGATGAGTACAATGTAATTGGATGTAATTTTTATACTGTTCATTTGATTTCCAGATTATATTGAAAAACATCATTTGAGATACAGTCAGTTACTTGAGAGGGTGGGCCTTTTACAAGTTTTATAATTTTTGATTGCTTCATTTTGGTGGATGCAAAAAAATGACATGAACATCCCTAGTTTAAAAATCTACAAGTCTAAATATAATGGCAACTATTGATCATCAACCAGACCAGCTTGAGAAACACCTAGCAGATTAGTAAACTTCATGTCTGACCGTGTTGAATGTCATTTCCTGAAAGGATGATCTATGGGAGGGAGATATTCTTTGACTAGGGTGGCATGCCAGATTGTTAGTGTCTAAAGGACCAGATGCCCTTCAGTGTAGCCAGATCCCTCCCCTTCCTGACAGCCGTGGTGCTACCTACCCTGCTCTGTTACAGCTTTCCTGTCGGGATGAACTGACATCTATAAAGCCCAAATCATCCCTTCCTTTTCCTGTCGTGTTCACTGAAAGTTAAGTAACATGCTCATAATTCTCAGGCGGTCCTACGTGATCATGGTTATTAGTCAAGGTCAAGAAGTGGGGCCCACGGAACAGATATTTGTGTGAATAGCTGATCTGGGTGCAACCACGTGCCCTGCTTTGGCGGTACTCGTTTCCAATTCCAAACTTAATGAGGGGGCTACACGAGAGATTGAAAATATATTTCTTAGATTAAGGAGATACAGAAGAGCCACATCTGCCAGATGCCTGGGAAAGCAAAAGGGTCCTATTAATGAGAAGCTTAAAGAGTAATGTGGGTGAATGAGTGCTTAACCAAGTCTTGCTGCAGACTAAGGAGACAGAAAAGCTCAACCATTCCTCTGTGCACGGTTGTGGGTTTCCTGATAGTGGGAAGTAACATGAAGTTTCTTGGGGTCTTCCTTAGGAGTGCTGTTTTGAATGGTTTTCACCGCTTTAGAAAGAGCAATTATGGAGGAAGTGGAAGGGGTGAGCACGTGGCAGCACAGAGCAGGAATTCTGTCACATCTCACTGTGCTACTTCTCATGCTGAAGCGAGGAGAGGACATTTAATATTAAGTCAGGTGTAGGGCTTCAATCAAGACATTAAGCTGGTCTAATTAACCAAGTGAACTGTCTTTGTGCCCAAAGTCTCATCTGAATTTTAATTTAAGGGCAATGTAAAGTAAGTCCCACTGAAGAAGTTTTAAGAAGGCAAGACTCAAAAATAGATCCACATTGGTTCTTAATCCATGCTGGTGTTAGTCCATAAAACCAGACACAAAAATTATCCTTTGAAAAATCTGTTTGAAGTTGCAAACTACTCCCTCAATATTGCAGTTGCTTTATTGAGTAGAGATGGAAGCTGAAAGAAGATGGGGACTTCCATTATATATTTAACACTGACAACCAAGGCTTTGTTAAGACATCCAGTCTAGGAGCAAACCCTTTGATGCCATTCACTAGCTGTGTGATCTTACAGAAGACACTTAACAGATTTAAGTCTCTGTGTCTTTGGTAAGAAATGGTCCTAGTATTCGCTGGTGCCTAAGAAGATTTGGGAGGCTTAAGTGAGCTCTTTTCTGAAGTAGCCAGTATTCTTTATATGTAGGCTCTTGTGTTTGTTTTGTTCTAAGGATGACTGTGCAATTAGGTGGGTGTAACTCATTTTCAGAGTCTGTGTTCAGAGAACCAAAGGAAATTATTCTTATAAACCAGAAAGGGATGGCAAAAATTGTGTCACAGATTAGTTCAGGAAAACAAGTGAACAGTAGAGTTGAACCAAGGATGACCACTGTCCATTTGTAAAGACTGCAGGTCATATGAATGTATAGCTATCCCCCCGCCCCGGAAACTAATGGCTGCAAGCACAGCAAATTCTGGACTCTCCCATTGCCTTTGTTGTAGCATAGTTAGAAGGCAGTTCACTGAGGGAATTGAGTGGTCATACTAATGACAGGCTCTTATTAATTGGAATCTATCCTTTTTCACCTTACACACACATTAATGATGCCTCAGTTCTCCCAAAGATTGGACATTAATTAGAGGTGTGCTACCTTTTTATAAATGCAAGATAAATCATCACTGGCAACTTCCCCTAACTTTAGAACTTTATATTTATCTCGGGATGAGAATGAGTCTCCCTAGCTAGGAAGTGGTGTTGCATGCCTTTATTACAAGAATTCCAGAAGCAGAGACAGGTGAATCTCTGTGAGTTCAAGGCCAACCTGGTGTGCAGAGTGAGTTACAGGACAGCTAAGGCTACACAAAGAAACCCTATCTTGAAAAAAACAACAAAAAAATGAGTTTCCCTTCTAAAGAGCCTTAGACTCCTTAGGGAAGTTGATCAATGCCCTTGGATATGAAGAGATCACCTTCATTCCCAAGTGACAAAATAAATGTTTCAAGTCTAGCAATTTCTTCCTGAGTTTCCACACTAAGTTTAGGTAGATGAACTATCAAAAATTTTCAATAACATAAAAGGAGAAAGAATAGAAGAGAGGAGAGAGGAGGAAAGAGGAGGATGATATAAAAGTGAAGGGATTGGGGAGAGGAGCAAGGGGTACAGAAATACACAAAGGTGAGGGAGAGAGGGGAGAGACAGACAGAGAGAGAGACAGACAGAGAGAGGAGAGAGAGAGATAACTCGAAGTTGGCCTCATTCCAATCCATAATAATATTCATTCAATGCCTTCATGCATTTTAAATGAAACAATTTTCTCTCTCTGTGAGGCCAACTTCGGGTTTTAATCACTATTTCCCTACTATCTACCAATTTGGTCCTCAGTGCCTGCTGTCACCCAGCTTTCGGTTGGGTGGCATTAACTCACCAGGTAACCACAAGTAATCTCTTTAGTTTATGCCTGTGGTGCATCTGAGTATGAGAGGCTAAAGAAATCAGATGCATTACATCAAAACGCATTCCTTTTCAATAGCATTTGGCATGGATGCCCTGCTCTGTAACCCAAAGAGCATTTTTGTTGCTGTTTATTACACAGAGATTAGTATTTTGGCCAGAATGTTAAAAGTCATTGTGTACACCTAAGAGTGTGTATTAAGGATGAGGCAGGCTAGAGGGCTGAATACACAGGCACTTGTTATGTATATATCATGGAGATATTGATTTGAATGATACAATGATTCTTTGTCTACCAAAGCACTTCATGTATTGACTTCGGTTTAGTTACTTAAATCTACAAAAACTTTAGCCACCAAGCAGAAGGCTTGAGTGTGAGAATTATCCCCACCCTAAGAAAGTGAGACAAGGTTAGTTATCATATTCTTAATAATAAATGAAAAAAGGAAAACCTCTTGAGACAGAAAAAAAAGTTAGAGAAGCAGAATCCAAAAAGCCGTACACATCTAAATGCTTTGTTATTTTCAATGTCTTCTGTTAACAATATTGTCACTGCTTTGGCTCTGAGAACACAGAATAAAACCTGCAGTTAAGACTGTGGTTACATCTTGCTAATTCAAGTAGCATTCCACTGCCTTTTATTCTGGATAACTTTTGACAATTGGTAGATTTCACTTGAAGTCAGATTTCAAGCTTTCTATTCAATAACCAGAAGGGATAACATCAACCTTGTCTTCCACATGGCAACAGTGGCTCCACCTGGGCTGTGTTGTTTAATTTCTTGCCACTCTTCTATGATCTCTCTCCTAAAAATGGGATTGAATTAATAGTTTCTCTTACTTACACCTGCATGTAATTAATTTTTTTTTAACTTGGTACATTTTTTTTTCCAAAGTGAGGAGAAGCAAATGTCTAAGATATCTACAGATTTCAAAATCACAAGGGAAGGCTGCATTTTCTCCTAAATGGAAGGCTGTCCCCTTGGTTTTACTTTGCTAACAAGGAGGCACCAGTTGAAGGAATCCAAGACTTACTTCACTTGCCTCTGTTACTCGCTCAGTCAGTGCAGCATTCATATTGGCATTTCCTGACCCATCTGGGGAAAAGATATCATTTCTACCAACTCTTGAAGAAATTTCTCAACAGATGCCTATGTTCAATGTTCCAATGATGTACAACATTGAGAGAACTACTTTGGGTCTGATAGTCACGAGAACATTTTGCATGTACAATGTGAAGTCTTGGAAAGAAACACTCTTGAACTCAGGTAAGCTCCATGCTGAGCAGTTAGAAGCGATTTTCATCATGTCAGGACCACCTGAGGCTGCTGTGTCCCCAAGAGAGCACTCCTCCCGAAGCATATTCCCAGTTTTCCCTTGAGATGCAGCAGTCTAAAGATCTCTGTTAATCTCAGAGGCTTGAGCAGCGTGGGAAGCTGGGAGAGGCAAGCCCAAGATAAATGGCATCTAATACCTTCCTTTAATAATAGGCGCAATAAATTATCAGCATTTACTATGTACCAGTGCTATGTGAAGCATTTTACATACGCTATCTCATTTAATCTCACAATTGCTTTATGAAGAAGTGGTTATTTTCTCTGATTCACGCGAGGAGCCTAAGTTGCTGGGAGGATAAAGTACTGGTTCAAGGTCATAGAGGTTGCACTGGAGAGCTAGTCTTTTGATTGGCATAAGCCCTGCTCAAAACTACTTCACTGTATTTATAATGGCCTTGATGGTTTTGAAGAAGGAATACCAGGGAACAAACGATGTGGCTTACTTATGCAATATTGGGATTCATTCTTTTTATTAAATATATTTATATTTTCCAAAAATACATATTTTGCTTTTTGTATACTTCCATTCAGCAAAACTCTTGCATACACATCAAATGCTGCAACAAACAAGGAGCAGGTGGGAGTGGGACTTGGAAGCCTATGTTGCAAAATGGAATATGAAGCGCCAGAGGGATAAACTGACTTGATCAGCTCTATCCGGGAAATGGCACGGACCATCGTCAATGATGTCACCTTCATTCTACTTTATATTGTGCATGTAATTCCTTTCTTTTGGTCTTAAGTTAGACGATGACCACCTACATATGGAAGAAACTTGTTTTATAGAATGAGTGATAGTCACATGCCTTCAATGAAAATGTAAATGATCTCCTCCTTTCTTTCAGTGTTGCTATGTAGATCTGATTTAGGGGTATTCCTGGAAATTAGATTGCAATGGCTCATCCATCTGTTCATACACTTTGTATGCCCTGTCTTTCATGGGTAACATTGTCAGACCTGGCATGGCATCTTGGAGAACTATCTGTGATGATGAAATTCTTTCTGCACAGAATCGGGGACTCTGTAATTGATCATCTCACCTAGACATCAGCTAATGAGATCTGGATGATGGCTGAGTTTTGTTTAGGTCTATAGATACAGATGGTCCTGCTGACCCTATCATATTTTACAGAGGTTACAGAGAGATTTAGAAAAGTGGCTGCAGATAGATTTTGGTTTTTTCCTTCTTTTACTCTGCCTAAATGATGAGGCTCATTTAGCACTTTCTTACTGTGTAGTGTTTGAGGATGTTATGTCACATCAGAAAACTAAGCTGAAATTTTCTTTTAATAAGTGAGTAGGTCATTAAGAGAAACTAACAATATTCTCATGGGACTGGATTAATCACTGTGAGATACTCAGAGACATCAGACTACCAACTATGTGTTCCTATACACACATTTATACATGAATATTCACCAAGAAGGTAGCATAAATGACATTTCTTGAAACAGTTTTCAGGAAATGTAAATAGGTTTCCCTTTCCTTCTTCTTTCTTTCTTCTTCCTTCCTTCCTTTCTTTTAGAAAAAAATGTTTTAAACAATATTTTCCCATTAAAACACTTTTATTTTTATTTATATGGTTAAACTTGAAATTGCTAAGTTATATTGACATCTGAAACCATATCATTAAAAGGTAACCATTATAGTCTTAACACTTTTTGGGGTTGGATGGGTCAGCCAGATATTCAGGTATACACATTCTTCTAAAACCACACATACTGGGAGAACAGTCCCACACCTTCCTGGACCCACACATCTTCATCTGATTTTGCAATAAATAAAATGCCCCCCTCTTGGCCCAGCCTTGAACTGTACGGCCCCCCATACAGTTAGATAAATACAGAATACAGAATGTCAACACACCATTGAACCTCCTGTCCATTACAATAAGGAGTCTAGGTCTTAGAATCTCAGCCTTCAAGAGGCTCATTGACTAGTAAATAAAATCTATTTAGGCCTTAACATAACTAATAGTGAACTATGTTTGTTTTAAAATACTTGCAATTGGGGCTTCACCTGCTAGGGCAGCTTAACCATACCACACATTGAATTACTGCATGGATGACACCAAGTATGTTTCCTGGCATCTTGTGTATGCATCTATGATTACTGGCTACTTTTCTGTCTTTGGTACCATCCACTTGGGCACCAGTCAAAGGGACTTATTTTTGTACTAGCTTTTAAGCAGTTTGCTTCATTTCTGATGAAGAGGATTATTCCAGAGCTTTCACTTAATATTGTCCCCTGCTAAATTTTGATTACCAAATGGCATCAATTTAATTATTTACAAAAATAGATTTCCAAAAAAGAGATTTCAAAATATATTTGAAAATCATCACTGAAAAAATAAAACAAAAGCAAAGCTTTGCCATTCAAAAATACTGATTACCTATGAAGTTTAACTTCAGGTTTACTTGTGGCATATGGCATACATTATCACACTGAAAAAGCCAGTCCCTACCTTCAGGGCTCCCGAGAAATAAGGAGTTCTCCCTGATTCATAGGACAGATGTATAAGTTGTGAGTCTTGATGAATTTTGTAATAAATGGTATCAGAAAATTCTACTTTCACAGCAACTAGGTGAGGACAGCCAGTATTGGGGTCAGACTCCACTTTATTACCATGGTGACATGGAATGTCCATTGATTAGAGCTGGGACTCGTGAGCTATGTCTTTTCAATCTGTTGTCTGTTCCTGATTAACCGTGACTTTAACAAATTTTTTTGCACCGAAAGCTGGTTCTCAGTCATCATGTATGAGATAAACATTCAGAAGCATAAGCACAGTATATTTATTGGAATTATTAATAAATATTTATATTCCAAGATTAGTTCTAAGTTATATCATGCATTTTCATCTATAGTTTTGGTGCACATGTACACAGAGATTGCATGTGTGTGTATAATGTACATATATGTATGCATTAATGTATAGAAGTGAATGTATGTGTGGAGGTGTACATATGTTCATACATGTGCATGTGGAGGTCAATACTTTTTTCTCAGTCATTCTCCATGTCTTTTTTTTTTTAATAAAATGGCAATTAATTTTATTTGTTCAGAAGCAGGGGCATGTGGAGGTCAGAAGACAATTTGTAGGTGTCTGTTCTCTCCCTTCGCCGTGTGAATTCCCTGGAGCCAATCCAGGTTGTCAGGTTTCAAACCAAGTGTTGTTTCCTGCTGAGCCTTCGTCCTGGCTCCTTCACTGTTTTGAGACGGGGTTACTCGCTGAATGTAGAACTCATCAAAGTTGCTAGGCTGGATGGCCACTAAGCCCAGGGCATTCTCCCATCTTTCCACCTCCTCCAACCTTTTACATGGACACTGGGGATTCAAACATGCATGCTCAGGACCCATTGAGCCATGTCCTCATCCTCTAAACAAGTTTTATACATAACGAACATTTACACTTTTTTCCTAATTCATATTGTTCCCAATCCTCTCAACTAACATAACGTTCTTATTTTATTTGGCAGAATTACATACTCCCACTACCACATGATTGCAGTATTGTTGTCTCCATCTCCAGTTTCAGGAATTATAATGTGGGCCCAGAGTGGCAAGCTGGGAATTCCGTCTTTTGTCCAGGAAGACTGGCTAAGGAGAGGCTTTATTCTCAACTCAAGTCAATGAAAATCAAATCTTGTATTTATATTAAAATAAAGAATGCATACAATGTCTTCTCCACAACTGAACATAGATAGAGGAAGAAGCTATCATCACCACGACAGAGCTCAAAAGCCAAGCAATAAGGGAAATGCAGAAGATCAGCCCTTCTCTATTTCAAGGTCTCATGATTTATGTAGGCTAAAAGTGAGCTGCACTTGTATTTTCAGATGCTAGAGTTAAGTGATTAGAACTGGGGTTCCTTCCTTTTGTACACAGGCACAAAGTAATATAACCAGAGAAAAAGAGAAAGTTGAAAAATGTGTGGAGCATAGCTATATTAATAAACTACAGAAGCTAAGTAATAAGGTGAACCCAAAGGGAAAAAATATATAGATTCACCTGGAAATTGGAGTTGGACGGGATCACCTGACAAGGCCGAGAGCACAGGTGTGGGGGGAGGGGGTGAGGATGGAGGGAAAGGAGGAGCAGAGAGGGGGAGAGTTGAAGAGAGCTTGAGAGTATGGGATGGTGGAGATGGAAGAAGGGATGAGATGAGAACCAGGAAAGAGATGTCTTGATTGAGGTAGCCATTATGTCGTTAGTAGAAACCTGGCTCTAGAGTAATTCCCAGGAATCCACAAGGATGACCACGGCTAAGACCCTAAGCAACAGAGGAGAGGGGACCCGATCTTGACTTGCCCTGTAGTCAGACTGATGAATATCTTAAATATCACCATAGAACCTTTATCCAGCAACTTGTGAAAACAGAGGCAGAGACGCACAGTGGTGCACTGGACTGAGCTCCCAAAGTGCAGTTGAAGAGTGGGAGGAGTGAGAATATGAGCAAAGAGGTCAAGACCATGATGGGTTCACCCTCTGAAACAGTTAACCTGAGCTAATGGGAGCTCACCAACTTCAGCCAGACTGGGAAGGAACAAGCATAGGACCAAACTAGTCCCTCTGAATGTGGTTGACAATTGAATTGCTAGGGCAGACTGAGGGGCCACTGGCAGTGGCACTGGGATATGTCCCTGCTGCGTGTACTGACTTTTTGAGATCCTGTTCTCTTTGAATGGATACCTTGCTCAGCCTAGGTATAGTGGGGAGGGCCTTGGACCTTCCCCAAAGCAATGTGCCTTACCCTCTCTGGGGATGGGATAGGGGTGTGGTGGGAGGGTGTGTGGAGGGAATGGGAGGAGGGGAGGGAGTGGGAACTTGGATTGGTATTTTTTTAAAAAAATCTAATACCCCCCCAAATAAACTTACATCATTCTGTGAAACTGTTCTAGAACTGCAAATTTCCATTTGATTTTCTTTTCTTGGTTGGTGTAGTTTGTCAATGAGCTCTTACATCCAGGTGTTGTATTTGCAGAGCACACATTGACTACGTGGAAGGAATATGGGCTTTGGATAGGAAAGAGTAGTGAATACCTGTGCTGCAACTTCCTAGTCGTGGACTGAGTAGAAGGTAATTTTCTATGCTTTGGTGTCCTCTGCAAATGGTCTATTGTGAAGATGCAATTAGACGACATGTGTAAAGCGACTAACATAGCCACTTAATAGATGTCTGTTTCACATGCAAAATTATTTTCATAAAAGCTTTAACTTTCATCTAATTTATACACTGTTAGGTACACGAAACAATTCTACCTCTGCCCTTTGATTGATTGATTGATTAGTTGACTTATTCATTCAGTTTCATCATCCAATGAGTTTATTTTCCATTTTAATTGCACATCCTCATAGACAGACCAGGTATAGAATAGAGAGCACTGTATGGTCAAGGGCATGGTTTAGACTTTGAGAATTTTCTCTTATAATCAATTTTTAGGTAGGCAATGCGTGGCAAAAGCACATAATGTCATTATCATAAGTTGGGATGATTACTGAAATATTCTTGAATACAGTAAAAGCTATTGAAAAAGTATTTATTGCCTTTTAAAATTAGTTTAAACTCACTGAGGAATGATATGTTGCAATGAGGAAGATATACTTCATGACGGTATATATTTGAACCTAATTTTGACTGGATCTCAATCTGCTCATGTTATAACTCCATAGCCCTCCGTTCACTGCTCTCTTGCTCTTTGACAAGTGAAACTTTCTGTGGAGAATTTTGCAATAGATTCTAGGCATTTGCTCTTGAAGGTCCAGAAACAGCAGGAAGAGGCCAGTATTTCCAAGTTCTGAGACCTAAAGGAATGGGTCTCAGGTGTTATCACTGGGAACTAGGTGGTTCCTTTCCAGTTGGTGTTTTTAGTGCGAAACTGTATATGAGTTAGGACCTGGACTGTCCGAGGAATGAGGGAAGATAGTGAGAAATGGCAAGTGGTATGGAGGTACAGACGAAGAAGAAAATAAATTCATAGATAAATTCAGATAAACTTTCCCATCCATGCCTTATTTCTAGCATCCAATCTTAAACCATAATCTTTAAATTGCCTAAACACCTTCTATTAGGTCTTTGTTTCTTTCTGTGGGATTAGCTGTTAGACAACCACAGTGTTTATTATGCAGTGTGCTAATTCCTGACATTATATAAACCTCCCATATAGCTAGATATCAATGAGAAGCTATTAAACATTGATCAAAAAGCAATTGAATAAAATGATTCTTTGTAGCTATGCTGAAGGAAGTGGTCCTACACCTCGGATATTCTGAAGTATGGAAAGCATAAGCACCTAGAGATTTTTCTAGATTGTAACTATCTTTGTATAATAGAGCCAAAATGACTTAATGCTCCACTTCCTTTATCTCTCCCTCTATACACTATCTCGCCAAATTTCCCTTTAATTTTCTTGGTGCATTCTATAATAAAAATTATCCTCTCTTTGTTGTTTTCTTTGCTGACTCCCATTATGCCTGGAATTTTCTTAAAGGTAGGGATTGGATCTTGTTTTTTCAGAAGTTAGCACAGTATCTGGGGCTTACTATTTAATATATAGACTTATGAATAAAATCAATATATAAATAGTTAAACTGCATTAAGTATACAAATCAATGTTTCAATTTGTTGTGTTATGAGTTATATTCACTACAACAATAACAGTACATGCTTCATGAGAGCTGTAAACGATGAAAACAAACACCATCACTCCGTCACAAAGATCAGCCGTCTCTTCTCCCCATAAGCAATCGGACATTTTTTTATCCCCAAAGCTGGACTGGGATATGATGTTTCCAATATCAGGCTGTTTCTTCCACATTTTCATTTTCTTTTTTAGTGAGAATGTTGTCATTAAGATTCTAACCACATATTTTTACTTGTAATTGCACAAGTATTTGCAAAATCAAAACTAACCTTAGGAATCATTTGATTGACACTCAACACCCAGAAGCATGTAAAAACAAATTAAATCTATAAAATACTTGTCACAAAACTGAATGAACAACCCTGTTAGGTGAAGGCAAACTGATAAGTACCTATGGGGTATCGTACAGAATATGTATTTATTTAGTTAAAAATATGGGTTCCCGAGAGTGAGTGGAGCTGGGTCCTATTGCTGGATTTTGCTGCCAGAATTCTTTGAGCAGCCCCTGTCACCTTTCATCTTTGCGTTTTCTTTTCTTCAAGTACAAAATAAAGGATTTTTACCCCAAAATTCTAAGGTCCCCTTACAGCTTTAAAATCATATTAATTTTAGGATCTCTATTTTTATCCACGAAGTCATTGGTAAAATAATCCATTCATAGAGTATGTAGTCTAGTTCTCTTCTTATCATCTACCTGTTCTGTAATGGGACTGAGCCTAGATTCATATGAGCATACTACTCTTTTACTTATCTTGATTTTCCTCCAAAATACTTAACATGTCATAACATTCTGACTTCTGCCAGTTCCACATTTTTTCCTTACTTTATAAAATCAACTCTCTTTAAAAGTATCAAAGTCTCTCTACTTCTAACGAGGCAGGCCCTAAGTTCTTCAGATGCTGGGAGAATGCTGATATGTGGAGAAAACCATTTCCGTTTCTGTTCCTTACAGTCACGCTATAAAGAAAAATAATCATATCATAAGCATGCATTTGTAGAGCCATGATTCTTCCTTAGTCCCATCTTCAACAGAACTGAAAGAGACTTACGTTTACATTTTGCTTCAGTGCAGGAAATTTTAAATAGCTGAGCAGAATAAAAAGAGGTTCTGGAATATTCATCACTTTTTTCAAATGACTGTTGAGGTGATATTTTACTTCTATCCATGCCAAAGGAGATATGTGGACTTTAAAGGCCTTATAGATTTTTCTTAAATATAGCATAACTGTGTGTTTTAAAGATCTATCAGTGAGGAGGTATAGCCCCAACGTCACCCAGGTTCTCATTAAAGCTGTGGTTAGTGGGATAGATTGCATTAGAGATGCTTGGTCATTCTTGAATACTTCATAGTAATCAGAAAAATATATGTATGTATGTATATACATATACATGGAATTTTTGCTTTACAAGATTTTGTTTATTTTTTTATCACATTCAGTTCAGTAGTAGATCTAATTATTTTGATGTTTTTACAGACACTGTAAGATACAAATTTTGTTTATAGTTCTGAAAATACCAAGTGATTATCTATTCAAAATATTTACACCATGATTTGAGATTAAGTGACTATCATACCATATAATTTTTGGTAGTATATTTAAGTAAAAACTGATTGGGAAATTTTAATGAATATATTAGGGTTTTTTTTTCCAAGTTTGCCTGTTCAACATTGTTGAGAGAGAGAAGTTGCAAGCCAGCAGGTAGTAGAATGCCCAGTAGTTTTTTTTCCTTAGGTCAGCAATCAAGTGCACTATTTGCTGTCCTGTCAAGTGAACCATCCTCTCATCCTCAGTGCCTGCATTCTGTTCTAAATGTGACTACTTATTTTCAGGATTTGGCATGAAATTGAGTGATAAAGTTAATCATTTTATATTCTTTCCATTTTATCACTTTTGTTCTTGCAATATAAATTTGCTTTTCCTGCTGATCTATAGAAAATCTCTTGTAAAAGTCTACTAGTCAGCTAAATTCTTAAGGTGGTAAATTAGAAATGTTTTAATGTCCTTAGCTGGGAAGAATAATTAAAAAGTCCATTATGAAATGTCCTATTTCTATTTTTATGATAAATAATAACCATAGTGCTACAAAACAGAGTATAAAATATTAAATATGGATTTGAAAGCTACATTAATAATTTACTAGGTATATGACACAGCATTTCACAACTTTAACTCCTACCTCCCTTCTTTACTTAAATGATAGAAAGAAAAGGTGACACCTTATAACATGCTGTAGTTTTAGGGAAGAGAAATAGTTTAAAACAGTTTAGCGGTGAAAATGTAAGAGGTACTCAACACTTATTCAGTAGTTACCATTTGATGGTTACTGTGGGGGAAATGAGTATTAAACTTGGCTAGCTGTGTGAATTTCCCTTTAGAAACCATGAAATAGAGGATAAAATGGCATTTGTGTCATTGCACATTAGGCAGTGAAGGACAGTGAGTCCTCAAAGAAGGAAAAATCAAGGGAGTCCTAGGAATGCTTTTATATTTCTGCCTTGAGAGTTTCAAGATAGGGAAGCTCAGAAGACTCACAAAATAGAAGATATTGGGCTGCAAATTGGAGGAGAGATTAGAGGAGAAAGAACTGGTGAAGAGAGAGCTTTTAACAACACACACACACACACAAACACACACGCACAGAGAGAGAAAGAGACAGACAGAGAGAGAGAGAGAGAGAGAGAGAGAGAGAGAGAGAGAGAGAGAGAGAGAGAGAGAGATTAAGATCTGAAGACCTGAGATGGTCAAGAATTCAGTAGGATATTTATTGATCAGCATGTTTACTTGAGGAAATTTCTTGGAAGTGGGGAGCTGCTAGGGAATGAAATGACCTGGGAAAACTGCTTTGTACACAACAAAGTATCAAGTGCACTACTTGAAAAGTTTTGATTCCACACTGAGTATTGTTCAGATCTTCATCAATAAATCTTAAAAGCCGGGTGTAAAAAGATCAATGTGTTTCAAGCAACTTGTCCTACAGTCAATTAAAATATTTACAGTTAACCAGAGTGCCTTATTCAAAAATATGTAGTATTTATTATACCTCATGTAATTCTTAATTACCAGGAACACCGAGAAGTATGGCTCCATGACTAAAAGCCAGAGGATGAAGCAGGCAATAAAAATGGTGTAGAGCTACAAAGATGTCCGGGTAGACGGGCAGGAATGTTAGCAACAGTTATAAGTGCTCTTTGATAGCCATAGATCTTAAGTGTAAGCAAGAAAGACATGCAGAATACAAATCTCACCTATATAAACAAAACAGTGAAATGTGAACGTAAACACAATAGAAATGATTGGCAGATCAGATCTTGCAAGAAGAAAAGCAGAGAGCTCGCAAAGCTAACAGCAAATTCTCCACTAAATGAGAAACAGAGTCATGAGCCACAAGGACAGATTTTAGACTTTCCAAAAATGAGAATATAAAAAATATTTGACTAAATAAATTTGGTGTAAAGTATGAATCTATCTCTTAAAAAAAAAAAACTTCAAAGGAACAGGCCCAAGAAAGAAACACAAAGTCAACAAGGGCCATTTTCTTGAGAAACACAAACATGAAGAAAAGGAAAACATTTTAAGCACCAGGCGAGAGGACAGTGCATTTGTAGGAACAAAGACAAGGATGACAGCTGGTATTTTGCATAAATAAAATCTACAAGGAAGACAGAAGCAGAGCATCATGTTCAAAATATTGAAAGAAATAAGATACAAACAACCAAGAAGCTCAAGCAAGTTATTGTTGGAATCCCAG
The DNA here is from genome assembly GCA_028555095.1 of Dicrostonyx torquatus. Lineage (NCBI taxonomy): Eukaryota > Metazoa > Chordata > Mammalia > Rodentia > Cricetidae > Dicrostonyx > Dicrostonyx torquatus. The sequence continues at coordinate 5,451,855 of JAQHUG010000102.1, read as the reverse complement.
GACCGCAGGTTTTAGACATGGAAAGGAATCATGAATACAACATTCATTTTACTACCAGAAACAGCTTACAACTTCTGTTCTTCCAGAGACACTTAGTGATTGACTTCAGATGATAACACAGCCAGCCAGGAAAAGCTACGAAGCAAGTACCTATGGAAAGGCTGCCTCCAGAACACCTACGAATCCATCCAATTTCATAGCAAGAGAGAAAACCGCTCAGGAAAAAAAAGAAGAAGAAGAGTGGGAAATTTGAACAGAAATTTCACTCCGAATACCTGGATAGAAAATTGACACACGAAAGAGTCTTACAGTCACCAGCTACTAGGAAAGTGTACTTAACAATGGGACTTAACTAGAAAGGCTAAAGGGAAACAGCACTCGTGGCTTCACTGAGTACGTGCAGGAAATGACTCTCACACACACTTTGTGGATATTTGAAATGTTACTGCCGCTTTGTAAAATTTTGCAACAAAAAAGAAAGAAAGAGAGAAAGAGAAAGGAAGGAAGGAAGGAAGGAAGAAAGGAAGGAAGGAAGGAAGGAAGAAAGGAAGGAAGGAAGGAAAGGAAAGCATACACCAACCATATGACTTAGAATCCTAGAATCCTAGGTATTCTACACATGAGAAGTAGAGGCAGAAAGATCAGTGTATTCATGGCCATCCTCAGGTACATATCAAGTTCAAGGCCAGCCAGGGCTATATGGGACCTTTCATCTCAAAACCAAAACAAAGCAAGTCAAACCCCATACATATATCTATCTAGGCAAAGACATGTGTGAGGATATTTATTGATGTCTTATTTATAACAAAAAGCTAGAAATTTCCTAAGAGAATAAAAATGTGGTTATATTTTGTTTATGCTGTAACAAATAAGACTTGCCTGAATATCAGAGTGCAGAGCCAGTTACAGTACTCAGCTATAGAAACCAGGCAGTGGTGGCTCACACCTTTAAGCCCAGCACTGGGGAAGACAGAGGTAGGCAGATCTCTGTGAGTTCAAAGCCACCTTGGGCTACACAGGAGACTGAATCAGTCTAACAGAGACACAAAACTCACACCTTTAGTTCCAGCACTGGGAAAGTGGAGACAGGAGTGGTACGACTGGGCAGAGAGAGGAATATAAGGCAGGAGGAGAGAGGGCACAGAGCACTCAGTCTGAGGATTCACAGGGACAGGATGGCCCCTTCAGCCTCAGGATTAGAGGTAAGAACTAGTGGCTGGCTGTTCTGCTTCTCTGATCTTTCAGCATTAACCCCTATATCTGAATCTGGGTTTTTATTATGAAGACCCATTAATGCACACACATATATTTCCACCTCTCTATAGCTATACAATGGGGGAAATAGTAAGAATTAGAAAGGAGTGAGCTGCATGCATCCTCATACTGTAGATCCCTTTCAGAGTAATTGTGCTGGCTGAGAGGCAAGATGGGAGCCCACGGTGAAAAATTCTGCATGCACAAGTCCTAGGAAGTGAAGAATGATGTATGAGGCTTAGAAGCTGAGCAACTTTGCCTGGGATGAAAACAGGGCTAGAGAGATTACCTCGGGGCTTGCTGGAAATACTGGAGGTGATGGGTACATGATCTGTCTTAGTTATGGGAATAGTTGTCCTGGTACAGACAGATTGATGTGGGAGTCCCCTTTGTGTGCTGTGATTACCATTAATTAATAAAGAAACTGCTTTGTCCTGGTCATAGGACGGAACTTAGGAAGGTGGGGAGGACTGGACTGAATGCTGGGAGAAAGAAGGGCAGAGTCAGAGAGACGCCATGGAGCTACCAGAGTCAGACATGCTGAATCTTTGCCGGTAAGCTACTGTTACATGGCCATACACACATTAACAGAAATGGGTTAAATTAATATAAGAGTTAGCCAATAAAAAGCTAGAGCTAATGGGCCAAGCAGTGTTTTAATTAATATAGTTTCTGTGTGGTTATTTTGGTCCTGGGCGGCAGGGGCAAACAAACGGCCTTGATTGGCAACAGATTGGCGCTCGTGGAAAAGTCTGCAACAACGGATCAAAACGTCCACTTGCCTGTTTCGAAAATGGAGTTATTTTCTGCCAATTGAATATCAATAAACTTGTTTAACAAAATTATCTTCTTCCCTTTTTCTTTTTCTTTTCTCTTTCTTTGTTTAAGACAGGGTCTCTCTACAGAGTTCTGGCTGTCCTGGAACTCCTTATGTAAAATAGACTGGCCTCGAACTCATGGAGATACACTTTCCCTTAAGCGGCTTCTTGCCCTGATGTCTTTTTTGGTAACACTGTATGTGTGTGTGTAAGAGAGAGGAGAGGGAGAGACATAAACAGAGAGAGAGAGAGAGAGAGAGAGAGAGAGAGAGAGAGAGAGAGAGAGAGAGAGTCTTTTCAGTGTTACCTTCACACTTACTCTTTATTTGAAGGAGAACAGAGTCCCTGTTGTGTAAGTCCCTCAAAAGAAGCATGTGGTTCTGAGTGATGAGCATCCCTCCTGGGAAGCTTTGAGAAGACACAGATGACTGGGTACCATGCCCAGAGGTCCAGATCATGCCCAGAAGTCCTGATTCAAATCGGCTGGTTCAGAGGTTTGCATACTGCACAAATCCCAGGCAGTACTGATGATGCTGGCCTGACACTACACTATCTTGGGCTTTGGAGTTTGATAGAGCAGGGTACAAGTCCCAGCAACATTCAGAGGGCAATGTACCTACCTGAGCTCAGCTGCCATTCCCTGCTCTGCAAATTGGGAGTTGTAGTGGTTTCCTTTTCATAAGTTTTTTGTAAAGATTAAAGTTGTTAATATTTTTGTTGCCCTAATATATATTAGGGTGTAATAGGTGAAATCTGGTGGTCCAATTAGTAGCCTTACATTAATTACTGGTTTTTAGCACACAGGACATGAACACACCTTAAGAGGGAACCAATTTCCCTTGCTAAGTGCCTCAGCAGGCATTCCTTTCCACCCCCTTCTCTCAGAACACCCCGTTCCCCAATATTCCCTTTAGGTGCCTAGACCTGATGTCTTTCTCAAGTTCTTTGGGCTAGTACTTCTTGATGACTTTCTTGTTTTCCAGGCTGAAATGCATTCCTCTACATAAACTAATTAAGCCAATATTTCATGGGAAAATATATAATTAAAAACTAGTATTTCAAATGCCCAATATATCAGTAATTTACTCAAATGTTAGTATACTATTGTGAACATTAGAAATGGCGGAGGTTGAGAGGAAGACTGCATTCTGCATGTGTAGACGCACACCGTGGCAGGTGGAAGGGGCGTTTTGATGAGTCCGGCAGCTTTTCAGCTCATTTGGGATGACTCTTCATAGGGGGCTGGTTGTTTCAGTTAACTCAAGCACTATTGCGCTTATTAAGGTCGGAAACAGAATCTATGTTTTTAACAATCAACTTTCAGGACTCTTGGCCTGAAAGATCTATGTGCTTTTCTGTCCCTGCCACCTCTCCTCCTCTGTGGCTGTTTGCCATTGCCTTGCTTCATGTGTGAAATCACAGAGCAAATCCAACAAGCCCAGAAAAGCAGACACTGCAAACCCCTCACCTCAACCATTTGACCCCGCCTGCTGCCCCTACTTTAAATCCCGCCACCGGAAGTCAGGTGAAGGAGTCTTTCGCCATTTGGATATAATACTCCTGACTATTTTGTCATTTCAGGATGCTGGAAACTAACTGAGCTTAGCCTTCCAAAGGGCAGGTGTTGCTTTATGGACCTTTCTGCAAAACACATAGAAGTGAGAATGAGAGGTAAGGGAGGATGCAGTGCTGCTGTTATGTACCCCGACAAGCAGGAGCACGCACAGCGTCTCTGCGCCACTGCCTCGGAGGAATGAGACTCCAGAAAGCAAACACGAGCATGCACGGTAACTTCCTCTTTCCTTCATCCAACCACATGCTTCGGAAGAGCTCTGACATTGCTGATAGATTGATTTGAAGCAGCCCAGAGCTACACTTAAATATCACAGGTGTTTGCCAGGATTTTCTGCTTCAGCCCACTACAGTTCCAGCATGGCACCGGAAGTGTTGGTTAACAAACTTCCTTTGTCTCTCTTTTATGCTGCAGTTCTGACTTACTTTCTACTTGTCGAATTTGTTGTCTAGAATTAAATAATATCTCCCGCAACCACTTTTTTGTTTCTTATGCTGAATCTGAGACAGGTTTTCTGAGTTTGCTTCTTATCTTCATGTGAAGTTTGGGTGATTTTAGTCAGCACCTTCACATTATATATTTGATATGTTCTTATCAAATTAGCATCACTCTTTTAACTCAAGTCAGGCATTATGTGAAATTATCTGATATTACTGAAATGTTGAACACAGAGTTAGCCTAATCAATCCAAAGCACCTGCTCTCTCTCTCTCTCTCTCTCTCTCTCTCTCTCTCTCTCTCTCTCTCTCTCTCTCCCTCTTTCTCCTTCTCCCCCTCCCTCTTTATAAGAGTTTCAAAATGTCCCTAAGGATTTGGAGGAAATACTGAGGCTTTGGTTGTTGAAGACCCTGGTTAAGTCACACTTATTTTCCTGCCATTGAGGAATCTTGGGCTCATCAGATGACTATAAAACAGAGGCAGTTACCTTGCATGTAGAGAACGCAGCCTGGACGGCAGGGAGAGCTGCTCCCGAGAAGAAAGCACACCTGGTGAGGTGCTACATTCTATTTGGAGGGGCAGAGGATGCTGGGAGACATTTCTGGGGAAGGATGCCGACTGATAATGTATGCTGAGGAAAGTGTTTGCCCTTTTTCACATGTTTTCTCAGTTCTTGGTATAATGACGATAATTAATCTAAGAACTACTAAGTGTAACACCGGCTCTCATTTATCAAGCCCTTAGCCTTATATATTCGAGGATGCTTCAGTCATTAACACACTCGGTCTTTATAATTAGGTAAAATACATCATTAAGAAGAATACTAGCTAAACTGTGTCGTTAATTTTGCACTAAAATGACTGACACATTACATGAAGTCTGTATTTAACCAGTAGAAGCCTTACTTGTCCAAGTGAATTTATAAAGCAGTATAATTTCAAGCTATACTCAATTTCTCAGATTACCTTGCCATGTCTCCTGTCACTTGAGGCAAGCAGGCTGGTCCTTTGCTGAACCAAACTACACTTAATAAACCCTCCTTCCCACCACAGAATGCATCCCAGGTTTACCATATGCAAACTCCTTAAGGAATTACACATTTTAAAGTTGAAACAACCCAGAGAATCGTTTTATTTTATTTTTTTAAAAAAATATGTAACTCTTCTTTAATCAGATAGAATACAGGTCTTTACTCACTAGGTTCTTTAAAACATATTTAAATCACCAAAAAAGAATTTTACTGTGTGCAGGGAAATGGACTCACTGTCCTACATAATATATCAGAAAAAATAAGCTATCCCCATATATTATGGGAAATATGGTAAGGAAAAATTCAAGTGATCTTTGCATGCTGGCCTTCTGCTCTGCATTGTCTTAAGTGCAGGTAGCCACGGTCATTATACAGAAGATGTCTTTTTTTGGGAAATGAATGTGGTTTTAGTTTTCATTGCATCAACAATGCAATGAAATGCAAAAAAGATTTGTAAAGTAAGGCTTTCGAAATCTAGTTTGCTAATGGGTTAAAAAGTTGATCCAATAGAATATAAACATCAATATTTCTCTTTATATTTTCGAGGATGTTTTATGAAAGAAATGGGGAATTAGTGTTTGTGGCTGACTTAAGTAGCCCTTTATTGTTATTTTGTTTTGCCGTCTACTCTACAGGAATAAGGTAATTCTGAACTTCTGTGGAGGAGCCAGTGAAAGGCAGACTTTGAAGCTGCCTCGCATGGGACACATTACCCTCCTGCACTATGTAGGAGTCTCTGAAGCCCATGGACATGTGCTCGGCCATTCCTGGGAAGGGCTTCATCTCCAGTATGTTTGCTCTACAACTGGGTAATGCTTGGCATGAACTGTCTAAGAGGAAGTGAGGAAATAGTAAATTAAAGTGAAAGACTTGCACTCCGTTAAGACCTATTTTTCAGAATAGTTTCATGAAAATGTAAATGGATATATTAAGTGCATATTTTAGCAATTTTCCTAATAGGTGCATAAAATGGGCAATGAAGCTTTCCTTTGCTTAAAAAGGAATCTTATAAAGGAGCTGAAAAGTCAAGTGGAAGAAATTATTAGTTGGTTAATTAATTTACAGAGTACAAATTATAGCAAGGAATCATAGCACAATTTCCACAAGTGATAAGTGACATGTCATTAATTAATCACAGAATTATAAAATATTAAGTTACTTGGCTATGGATTTTTCTGTTTTCTTTTTTAAATCATAATTTTAGATTACAAGTATAATGTATATTTTTATAAGTATTAAGCATTATTAATAGTTTGCATATTTTTCCAGATTTTAAATACAAAATAGAGTCCTGTATACACTCTAATATCTATCTGTCTGTCTGTCTGTCTGTCTATCTATCTATCCATCTATCTTTTATCACCTATTATCTATCTAAGTATCTATATAGATTTAGTTGAATAGTAATAATAACACCTTTTCTCCACCGGATACTTGTATTCACTATATATATTAAATTTTGAGACCTTCTTCAATGACTTATCCTGATTATCAAGCTGACAGGATTTAAAATCACCAAGGAGACACACTACTTAGGGTGTCTGTAAAGGTATGTTCAGAGAGTCTTAACATGGAGTGGGAAGGCCTTCTCTATATGTGTGCAGCACTGTCGTGTGGGCAGGGTCGACAGTATTCATCTTTCTCTTCAATGTGACTGGCTCCTCACAGTCTCACAGCTTTTGCCACGATCATGAACTGTATCTTCTCTTTACTTCATGAGCTGAAATCAGCATGCTTTCCTATAAGTTACTTTTGTTAAACAATTGGTCACAGTAATAGGAAGATTAATTGATGTACCTCAGTAACTTTTCCACTTTTTGTTTACTTTTGCTTATTTATTTCAATTCATATATCACATTCGAAAGGTTAAGAATTATAGTTTTATGCATTACTTTTCCATAGTTATAAGATGGATTCCACCCTGCTACTAAATGCATTCTCTATTTCCATCCTCAGATATGGTGGTCTATACTGTAATCCTCAGGAAGATAACAAATTCAAGGTCAGCCTTGGCTACATATGCAAGGCCTGTCTCCAAAACAAAACAAAACAAATTCAAATATTTTGTCAACTTCTATAAATATTATACTGCATACTACAAAATTCGATATCTCCTTTAATTTATTATAAGAGAATTAGGAACTTAAATTTATATTCATTTTAACCTGATATGCCCTATTATGTTTAATTTTTATTTGTTTACTTTTTGAGTGTAGTATTATATGCATACATATATATGTGTCTATGTATATGTGTTCACCATGGTGTGTGTGTGAAGGCAGAGGACAACTTGTAGGACTTGGTTATTTTTGTTCCCTCAACAATATGGTTCTTAGGGATTAAACTCCATTAGCAAACTTGGCAGGAAATGTCTTTCCCAGATAAGCCATCTTGCTAGACCTGTCATTTATATATATAAACACTTAAGTAAACTGTTATGACTTGAATTAAAATTTTGTCCTAAGATACCATTAATTATTTCTGTATCATTCATTCTTTTGATCTTAAGTGTAATATGATATCTATTGTTGTTTTTAGAAAAGACAATTTAAATCTACCTTTATTTATAAAAATGTTTTATGATAATTTACCACTAATTAGAAACTGGATATGAGCTAAATTGTTCATTTGTGACTTTATATATGTGAGATTCCTAAGGCAAAAGGAACATGTGCTTGAATTTTGTACACATTATCAAATTTCTTTCTACATCCATCAGCAATGCAAAAGAATGCCTATTTCATGCAGTGAAGTAGGTTATCAAATCTTGACATTATACTAGAGTGAAAAATTGAATCAATTAAAAATTTTATTTTCTTTCTTTTAAGTATATTTGAGTTATCCATATAGTGATAGGGTAGTTTTCTTTTAATTTATTAGATTTTTTTTTAAAATTCAAATTCCCACTCCCTCCCCTCTTCCCATTCCCTCACCCCCATCTAATCCTCAGAGAGGGTAAAGCACATTGCTCTGTGGAAGGTCCAAGGCCCTCCCTACTACATCTAGGCTGAGCAAGGTATACATCCAAAGAGAATAGGATCTCAAAAAGTCAGTACATGCAGTAGAGATAAATCCCCGTGCCGCTGCCAGTGGCCCCTCAGTTTGCCCCAGCCACACAACTGTCAATCACATTCAGAGGGACTAGTTTGGACCTATGCTTGCTCCTTCCCATCAGTGGAGGAGAGAGTGCTCAAACTGGCCTTGCCCTGTAGGCAGACTGATGATTATCTTTTCTCTTTAAAGATTTATTTATTTTTTATGTATACAACATCCTGCCTCCATGTATGCCTGCACGCCAGAAGAGGGCGACAGATCTCATTACAGATGGTTGTGAGCCACCATGTGGTTGCTGGAAATTGAACTCAGGACCTCTGGAAGAGCAGCCAGCGCTCTTAACCACTGAGCCATCTCTCCAGCCTCCTGATGATTATCTTAATTATTACCAAAGAGCCTTCATCCAACAACAGATGGAAACAGAGGCAGAGACCCATATCAAAGCACTGGACTGAGTTCCCGAGGTCCAGTTGAAGAGTGTAAGGAATGAGAATATGAAAATAGTTTTTGTTTTATTCTTTCTAGAACACGTATGAATTATTCATCAATTTATAAAATACAGATGTGGGATTTTTCCCTTTATGGATTTCTAATAGTAATTTATATAAGCAAGGATACTTTGCAATATTAAGATTAATTTTTGTTCCAGTTTTAAATTTGTATAAAATGTTTTTCTGCCCTTGCACAATATAGAGATTTTTTTTTTCTGCCGCTTCAAGATTATGTATCAATTTGTCCAGGTTTTCTTTTAAGAAAATTATTTATATTTAGTGACTGAGAATATAGGGGAATGGAGTTTGGATCTGCAAAAAGATACTTAAATGTTGAGTGGTCAAGGCAGCTGCCTGTAATTCCAGATGTGGAAGGTGGTGAAAGGGAATTCCCAGATCAAACTATTCAGAGGGGGTAGACATATCTCCAAGCTCTGAGTTTGATTGAGAGATCCTTCCTCAATGAATAAAATGGAAGATCTTTGGAGAATGACATTAACCATGGGCATCCACACGCATGTACATCCACATACATATGCCACACACATACCAAAATATGCATATACACACATGCTACCACACACATACAGAAGATACAAAAAGAAAATTATACTTAATCTGATGAAATTTGTACTGAATTATAGGATATAAATTTTATTATATCTCATTGGTATCTTTGCATTAGGCACCAATGTTAGCTTTATTTTAATGAAATATTATTATATTTTATGTACATAGACACATATATAGAAATCTGCATATGGTGGTGATTGTCACTGAGTTGCTGTTGGTGTGACTGTGGCTGTGTGGTAGTGTGACTGTGTGGTGGTGTGATTCTGTGTTGGTGCGATTGTGTGGTGGTGTGATTCTGCGGTGGTGCGATTGTGTGGTGGTGCGATTGGTGGTGTGATTGGTGGCGTGATTGGTGGTGCGATTGGTGGTGTGATTGGTGGTATGATTGGTGGTGCGATTGTGTGGTGGTGCGATTGGTGGTGTGATTGGTGGTGTGACTGTGTGGTGTGATTATGTGGTGGTGGTGGTGGTGTGACTTGCTGACTTTTATATAATGTTTTTAATTGATGCAGAAATGATAACACAATCTTATTTCTCAAATATAGAAGTAAGAGAAATTATAATAGAATTCTCAAATCTGCCATAAACCCTTTTGGTCAGAAAGCATAGATTTTAAAGGGCTGCTAGTTTGTTTGCTAACAAAGGATAAAATACCTCACCCCAAATCTCTGAAGACAAATAATTTTCAATAAATCTGAATAAAAATTAAGGCATGGTTAAAACTAGACCTGAACTCATGTGAGGCTCATTATCTTTGTTCAATACTTGTAATGTGATTATTATACATTTTTACAGAAATGTCATGTTATTTGTTGAAAAATGTTACTTCATACTTCAAAACAACTTTGAGATACCATCTTATACCTGTCAGAATGGCTAAAATCAAAAACACCAATGATAACCTATGCT
>JAQHUG010000102.1:5406216-5441184 GCA_028555095.1 Dicrostonyx torquatus | reverse complement strand
TGCGAAGTGTTGCCAATATTAGAATATTATCAATACAAAATGGTATCTTGTTCTTGTAATTTCTGATTCCTTTTGATTAAGTATATTTCTCAATTTATTAGAAATTATTTTCTTCTGAGAGATTATTTATTAATTATTTGTTAATTTCTTACCCCATAGATTTGTTTTTTATTTCTTTCTTATTAATTTTAAGAAATTCTGTTTGCATATTAGGTCTATTAGCAATTGCTCATGGTAAATCTTTAGATGGTGTTCGAGAATACGAAGAGTTTCCAACTTTTGTTTACATAAAACCTGCCACTCTGACACAGTTTTCCTTTCTCTTTGTCCTTCTGGCTGGCTTACTTGCCTAATTTTCACGACCATTAAACTGGAAGAGAGTAGGGAGTGTGGAGTTAACTATTTGAGTAGGGTTTGTGCCAACTTGGGCTTAGTTAGGAAAGAGATGGAGTTGCTCACTAGACGTGTATAGAGGGTTAGGGAAGGGTCCAGGTTCTTCCAGATTTCATGAGGTAACTTTTTCTTCAGCGACACAAATAATGACTGACAGTAATCCAATGAAAAACGATGTCTATAAAAATAAACTCAATGATGTTTTTGCTTTAGTGATAGAAATATTTATTTACTTCTCACATACTTCATTTGCAAAGCCATACCTTTGCCATCTATAAACATGGCTTCTAATAACTTAAATTTAAATCATTAAATTGATTAGAAAACTCAAAAGTTGCATGAATAATTAAGAATAAGAAATTTCTACGAATGTTACTTCCCTTTTTTTTTTTTTTAAAAAAAAACACTTTTGGTTATTGACCATATATGTTATGATTGGTTTCCAAATAAAATATTTATACTACTCCCTAAACTGAAACATTTTTGTTAGCAAATATTATACTAATACTAATTTATTATTTATTTTTGCATATTATTAAAACAAATAAACAATTACCCCTGTAAAGAGTGCTCATTAATTAGCATGGAAAGGTCTGTGCATAAAAGGTATGTCAAAGTAACATAATATTATGAAAATTGGCAGTGTTTGAAAATGTCATGTTTTTCAAGAGGCCTTTGCTTCACCAGCTCTGATTACTATACATACCCTGTGTGACCATTCATATCTTTCCCTAATGTTTTCTTACCCTGATTACACCCACAGTTTTTCTTAGTGCTGAGCTAAATTAGTAAGAATGAAGTCTTTTGTGGATTGCTTGTATTTATTAGACCCATTAGACATCTTACTTGAGGTAACCTTCAAGACAAAGAAATTAAAAATTCTCCTTCATTCTTAACATAATCAGAGAAAAGTTCTAGAAGTTTCATGCTACCAAATTAATATTTACAAATTATATTGATACAGAGGAAGAGTATCATTGTTTATCTTGGGATAAACAATGGGAAGAAATTGAATTGCATTTTATAAAACAAGAATTCTCAGTTTTGTAATAATTGTCATCATTCTCTTTGGTGACAGTTGTTTCTTAATTACCAATATATTGTTTTTCTACTTTGTTGGCTTATGAATAATCTCAAAGCAAGGACTTTTGAATTACTTCATACTAAATTTTAAGGTTAATATGATAGACCCAACCAATTTAAACATTTAGTTTCTATCTTTACTCCTTCTTACTTTGGGCAAATTCTAACCCAGGAAGCTGGAATATCAATCTTGTTACACAAAAGGGAAAAGATTTGACTGTCAAGACAATACCAGCATTTATGTAAAACAAAAAATTTGTTTGCCAAAGTCACCAATTATTTATAAAAATTTAAGAAAATGCGCAAAATGTTAAGGGACTATGTGTAAATTAGGATCTACTGCCTCTACCAGATCCATAAGGCATATTTTTAACTAGTGATTTTACTTTAATCTAAGAAGAGACATTCTTTTATGTAATAGTTTTCACTATAATGGACAAATTTATCTTCTAATATAATAGGATCAGCTCACTATGTGCTGGAATTTTCAATACATTCTTACTTACAGTCTGTTATGATATTTATTTACCCTCCAGCTCTTCTACAGATGTGCAATCTGTGATCTGCTTCTATTTTCTAAACTATGCTTAGAAAATTGGCAACTCAAGTGTGGGCACAGTTTGTTTCATTAATAAAACATAGGTTTCAGAGGCTCTTCCTGGCCCTTTTGATCAATGCCCTTTGGCAGTTATCATACTTTATATTTTGAGAACAATTGTCGAATTAATGGCATTTGATAATAAAAGCATCTCTTAATATTATGTTATAGCAGGAATTAGTATTCATACTTATTTAAATCCAGATCATTTCTATTGTTATATTAAAAAGCAATAATTTGTTTGGAAGTGCAAGATGACACAGAAATGGTGTTTGTAAGCTGTGCCAGGGACACAGCATCAGAAAACTTAATTAATACACTGTGTACTTAGCATGAACGCCTCAGTTTTATGAATAAGTGTCTCAAAGCTTGTTCAATACACATGTGCAAAAAGAGTTTTATTTGAAGAAAAAATTCTAATATATGTAAAACGCAAGCTAATCTTTAATAATGATGTATTAAATATGGCTAGTTTGAAGTGGCCATCTGAGCATTTCACTAGACATGAAGTCTAGATATTATATAGGCTTGTGTTGTGTATCTGGGATGATTTATTAGAAACACGAATTTGTACTACATCCTAAATACATGGACTAGAATCTCTAATTCTGAGGGAATGCTGAGTGCATACTGCACTTGCTCTAAAAACGGGACAAAGTTAACAAGGCCCATCTGGGGAAGAAAATATTCTCAAGGACCGGTTTAGATGGTTACTTCCAACCCCCCTCAAAAAAGTCTCCAGTTAAAGACTTGTCAATCCCAATTTTAAAGATTGATTGGGTAGCTGAGCTTTCCTTCTTTTTATACTTGGAGAAAATGAAAAATAACAAGTTCTCTTCTACTTTTGACCAACCATTCATATACTTCGTGACAGTTACCTTTCCCCCGAGCCTTTTCTTCTGGACAAATTATGCTAACTCCTTCAGTCTATCCTCCCAGGTCCTATTTTTTTCAAACATTAAATCATCTTGCTGTTCTTTCTTGTATCTTTTCCAGTTTCTTTAAGTCTTTTCAGAAATATGAAGTTTTAAATCGTGTATCTTTGCATATAGAAGGCACGTTAGAACTTCAGGGGTGTATTTATTTCCAGTTCCTGAATCAGAAATGGTCACCATAAGTCAGTTGGATAAGAAGAAAACGAGAAGTCAAGCGAGCAATTTAATAATGTAATGGACTCATATGATAAGAAACAGGAAAGCCTATGCCCGGGAAAACATCAGATGGGGTTATGATTAGTGTTTTGGGAACATACCAAACCACAAAGTTTATTTTGAAAACAATGGGAGTCACTTTTGCTTTGTCTTTGAATAACATTATGCTATTTTTAAATAATTAACCCATCTGTTAAGAAAAAGATTAGTATGTGAGTTAATGTAAATTTAAAATGTATGTATGTGTGTATGTATGTATGCTTGCATGTATGCATGTATCCTACGAGACAGTCATGGACACTCATCCAAAAGCACATCATGGACACTCATCCAAAAGCACGTGAGTTCAGTGATAGACCCATGAAGGGGGCGTCAACCACTTTCCCCCCCACCAGCACGTGTGAATGTCAGTGGGGCATTTGGTGACTGTCAGCTAGTGAAGTAGTTCCTCTCTTTTGGCAGAACAATGTCGGGAGGAAGAGTGTGATTGTATGATCTTTGCTGATAGTGTCCTGGAAGATCATCGCTTTGCAATGTTTCCTCTAGGGCACTATGATGATTTCAGATGACTAAAATACTGTAACTTTCTCAACTATTCCATTTCATAAGGGGGGGAAAATGAACCCATAATCTTAAATACAAGTCACTTCCTCATCTATAGAAATTTCTGTGACAACAGGGCCCTTCTATAACAAAAATCTTGATTAAGCCCCCCCCTCCACATCAGTTTTAGTCTTTTTTGCTTGAATTTAAGTACACTTATAATTCAATTTATATTTTTGGACAACATTAAACTTGAAGTTTTATTTATGTTCAAATACAAATACCTGAAATCTTCTCCAAACTTTGTCTTACGATGGACTATACACCATGAAATTTAGAAAATTCCTTCACAGGCTCCAAAATAGTGAGAAATGCAGTCAGTACAAAAAAATTTATAAGGAAACTGTTATCTCCAACAGTCTCCTTATAAAATAACAATAAATAATATGGGTCACAACAAAGCTAGCTTGCAAGAACTCTAATTTCCCAGATGAGAAGCTACTCAATTCACCCATCCCTAGTACATTTTCACTTTAAGGTTTCAGAAAAACACACGTGACAGCACTGCCCACACTGAAAAGCCAGAAGCAGCTCTTAGAGGGCTTTTGCACTGAATGGCATGCCGGCATGAAATGCTAGTGCCTTGTCCTAAACCCGTCTTGAAAGCTAATGCGGGGCATTCTTACCATTTTTGCAGACAGGACAACACTGCTCTGGTTCATAGATTGGGTTGACACACTCAGGAACTGCGCAGTCTGCTACAACACAGTGAACTTCATTGCTGGGCTCACAGCGACACCATTCACATGGAGAGGGCTAGGAACAAATCTCAGATTAGCCCCTTTTCTCCTATGACTTAATGCTTGCACATTCATACGCTCTCAGAAGACAAGACATTAGTGTTCATATTGACTTTAATTCCAGCCACCACTCATGTGATCATTCTGCCCCCAAAGAAAAGGCAACCTGTATACCTAAGCCAGCATGAGGCACAGCTCAGGTCTCTGTGAATAATGAGTGGTTCTACACCACTGCCCTACTTTGTAGAGAACTTTGGACAGCAACCTTGCCGTTCCGTTTCCAGATTCACTGGCTGCTTTACCTTCCTCTGGGAAAGAAGATATTAGAACGTATGAAATCAATTTTGCAATTGGTTGTTTTTGCTTCCTAAGGAAGGTGAGCTTCTGGAAATGAGAAAATGCATAAATGCATATCCTGACCCTTCTTGGACACTTGTTCAAAGTAACTTAAGCTTAAATGGCAGCTTTTCAGTATGGATGCTATAAAAAAATTTTATTTGGGATCCAAACGTCCAGATTTAGCCTCTTGTAATAATTTTTGAGTACCTTACCCTTGCCTGCTTGTTTTGAGAAATGAACTAAAATCAATTGACTTAAAAAGCCACCATTTAAGCAAGAGTCAAAGACTCCAAAATGAAAATGGCAAAATAATTAAAATAATACAATGCTGAAAGGAATTTTCATCTTTACAGTACTTATGAACCAAGAATGAATGGATTTTCAGTTTCTTTTCTATAAAATGCCAGTGACCCTTTCGTCCTGTATAGATTCTATCTCTACACTTCAAGAATCTTAGGTTTCGACTCTTAAGATGAAAGGTCTGCACTCTTAGAAGTCATACATTGTTCACACTTTTCTAATGAAGCTATTTGTGCTCAGGAACTTTTGCCTCAAGCACGATGCCGTAGTTCTATGCCTACAAACTGATGTAATGAAACCCTCTTATTCTCCTCCGGGGCTACGGTCTAAAATTCTCATTATTCTTCCTTTTCTTGTAGACCAGGCCGACCTTGAACTCACAGAAATCCACCTGCTTCTGCCTCCCATGTGATGGGATTAAAGACACATGCCACCACCACCTGGCCGGTTCCTGGTTCTTTCAGAAGTAATTATCCAAGTAATTTGGATAATCAATGTTCCCTGTCTCAAGTAGTTTGAGTGAGGTAGAAACCAGTGCATTGCTTATTTTAAAAACTCCATCTCCTTTTTTGCTTGAAGAATGGCAGTCCACTCTAATTGTCTTAGTTTTTGGATAAGAGAATTAGTAAATAGAAGCTGTGATAGAATAATGTTATGCTTAAGTGTGACATATTGGTTTATTGAAGATAACACATAAACTCTCTACCTGTTAAGTTTTAGCTTTGCAGAATAATCCATCACATTATCCCATGCCTTGTCATGAACTTGAACTTTATTGGTTATTACTGTACTAAGAAATTGCATATTGTCAGTTTTCTTATTTCTGTCATACTCCAAGAAAGGAATTTTTTAGTTATCATCTCATAGATGACTGAATCGGTTGGCAGAGGTTTAACAGTTTTCTAGGTCCTATGAATAAGCAAAGGGCAGACATTTGAAAGTAGGGGTATGACCAAATTCCATCCTGTTGTTTGACAACAAGAAACACCATCCATCATAGCCTCATTTGAGTAACTGATATCCCGTGATCTTCATACTTGTCCACATAGACCAGGTTCAGAGGAATAACCACTAACATTGGGGAAATTGGCTTATAGAGGATATGTACTTCTTGTTGAGAAATTTACTAATTTCTACAGTTAGTATATAAAAGTTATTGTGGAAATTTATCAGTGAAAATATGAGCTGTAATACTAGGGGGCTTTCATTTAGCGCTATGGCTTGTATTTGAGAAGATTGGGTATCCTTACATTTTGAAGTCTGGAATTACGCTTGGTGGCATCTTAGAGGAACTAAAATAACTGAAAGCAATACATGGTGGATATGTGTGCAGAGGCCCGCTTTGGATTCCCAAGAAATGCTCTTAGGGAGAACTGAGAAGTGATTGGTGATGAAAGTATGCTGGAGATTTTGAAAGGGTATTGAGAAATGGAACATATTAAGAAGACAAAATTATCTTCCTATTTCTCAGTGTCTTCTAGTTAGCCTTGAACTTGGCTTATTTATGTTCTATGGTTATCTCTTTCTGGCCATAAATCTTTACTAGTCATATTATTTCTTTTTTTAAAATTGTATTAATTTGTTCTTTCAAGTTATCTTTCCTTGAGACCTTATCTCATCATTCCCCACCATATCCATCTTCTGGACTCAATGTGGCTAGCCTGTGTACTGAGATACCCTGGTGACAATGTGGCTAGCCTGTGTATCTCAGTAGAGCCTGGCATGTCCACTCTCTCATCTGCCTTCACTTAACCAGTTTTCAGACTGTATCCAAAACAGTCTGAGGAGTCCTGCCTACATCCTCCCCCACCTTTATTTCTTCAAGCATTAAACTTCCGGCTCTCAGCATTCAGTCAAATTCCACCCACTGACCTCCTAGTGAGGCCCATTCCTGACCTTGCCAGCTTTGCCAAGTCTTACTGGCTTTGATGACATTGCTATTTTCTTTCTCAATTTGACATCTCTATGGCCTCTGTCTTCCTTTGCATTTTTGAACAGAACTTTTTAGACAGTGGAAAGTTAGTAGAAGCAACCACTTAGCTTCTCTGGTATTAAGTTCAGATTTTTAAAAGCCCTCCCACCTTATGGTGTAAAACTGCAAGGTTTGGTGTTTTTGATAAAGCTTCCCATCTTAAGCACCGAGCTGGTACAAATTTCCCTTTATTGGCTTCTTCAAAGTGAAAACTACAGATTAAGCCTAAAAATGCTCCCATAAAATCAAAGATTAAGGGATAAAGCTGTCTTTGGAGGAACAGAGAGTGCTGAAATAAGTAGGTGGGAAAATATTCTTACTAGTTTTTCTGCCTTTTTCAAAATAACATGTGGAGCTATGTGGCTTTGTGAGCCAGATATTAGGGGAGGCAGACGAAGAAGAAACACCATTTTAACATTTTATTTCTCCTTTTGAAGCAATCTTCAAAAGTGCTTCACTTTTAAGGCAATATTTTAAAAACATTGAAATATTTGATACATTTACATTTTCATAAAAATATTTGTAGTTATGATTACAGTTAATGTTTATTTGCTAATGCATATATTAAGTGGCATGAGTACTATATGCATCTTATAAATCTAATACATCTCTAGCTATGTGGTTTGGAAAGGCTAATGTGGAACTATAAGCGGGGACTATAGAGATGACCTGTAATCCCCATTGTCGCTGAGTACACTGCATCTGTGACAAGGGCTGCCCCAGATGGCCTAGATTACAAATGCCTCATTCCCGTACTGATATATGAAAATGTGTAAATATTAGATGTTATGATAAAGTAGCCAGTGATTTAAGTATTGGTTTGGTAACTAGAAGGTAAACTTTCTTCCTTTGTAGTAGAATGGGAAACATGTGAAGAAACATCTTGTTAAAAATGGTTACTTTCCAAAGACCTCACAGCTGAAATTGAACTGCAAGGTCATCATGATCTGAAAATGTTGGAGACCAGGGAAGGACTGGAATCCTGGAAACAGTGTCATGAATAGTGTTGACATTTTAAATTGTTAATAGCCTGGGAGCCAGAAACTTAAGTTACTGGAAAAACAAAATAATTTTAGAAAATTGTCAAATAATTTTTTTTGAGAATGTAGGAGTTAATAAGGTCAGATAACAAGAATATGGTTTTACATACCAGTTGGTTCAAATATTTTTTTCTGAGAATGTAGGAGTTAATAAGGTCAGATAACATGAATATGGTTCTACATACCAGTTGGTTAGAACTGTCCATGTGTTTATAGAAATGTACAATAGTTTGGCCTGAGACACATTCTCTCACATCTCAGAAAAGTCTGGGTATGAGAAATATATGACAATCAAGTCATCAGGATTTAGGGGTGTCTGTTGGTGGCATTGATTCAAATATCTAGGAAGAAATAATCCTGTCAGTAAGGCTTGCCATACAAATTCCAGTCTGAAAGTTGCAAGAAGCAGATGGGCAGCCTCATATTGCCTGTCGCCTTTGGTGTCTGTTTAAAAGCCACCTTTCGTTCATGAAATTATGTTACCGGTTTTTGAACATTTTTCATTGCTTCTTGTCTATTGCTTTCACACATTTTAAGCTATTTATAACACATGATTCGGCTCTGAATCCTCAGCACCTATAAGATGTCTTAGCATGATGATAATACTTAACAAAATCTGAAACCATTTGTGCAGAATCTGTGTTTTCTCCTATGCTGAGCCACACCTCTAGCAGCTTTGTCTGTGCTCATCGTGTGTGGAAGGGGTTTTGACTCAATGGGATGTTCACATTTTATTTAAATATCATAAAGCACACTTTGAGGGAATGGACTCCTGACTATGTGTCATGAAATAGCTATTTGGGTTCCAATATTCTGTCTCTGAACATAAACTCACTCTGCAGAAGTAATTTTGAATTTATAACATTCATTATAGTGATCACAGGTAAGTCAATCCACAAGCAGTCCTCGACTAACTTATCTAGCAGTAGACGATTACAGACTTTTATTGCATTAGAAAATACTGAGCTAACTAAATTTAAAACGTGAGTATATGCAGTGGAATTACTTAAAGGACTGAGAAAAAGTTAGTCATACCTGTAATATGTGCCAAGATGAATGGTGCACAATTATCACATTAATTTTAGTACATTGTAAAATACATTTTTAGCAAAAAGTCCTGATTTGAAACATGTTTTTTTTTTTTTTTTAAAAAGGAGCAATACAGCTCCCAAGTATTCTGAGAAATAAAAACTTGATTCCTAGAAAGGTGTCTGAGAATCCTGTTAGAAGCTGATGTATAAATGCAGGGATGGGTGGGATAGATTCTAGAGGCCAAGTTTTGTTGCAATCACTAAATCGGTGACTTTCTTTCTGACCGGGTGATATCAAGCTCCATGCAGTCAGGGTTGTTTCATTTCTTTGATCATGAGCAAAAGTTCAAGGAAATACAGCTCAACTCCCTTTTACAAATCAACCCATTCAAACGACTATTTAAAAACCTAATCCCAACAAATGAGAAGCGTTGCTTCGTGAAGCACTCTTCGTCTGGAGATAATTTATGGCATAAATTTTACCACTTTATGGAACAAGTCTCATTACTTCCAGTCTGGATGAGAAATTTGAAAGACTCTATTTCAAATTTGCTGATGCTTGTCAGGAATTTCACTGTTCACTTCATTAAAATATACATCAGCTTATAAAGTGCAGGAATAGAGTAGTTAGCATCCACGGCCACTCTTGTAGATGGCGATTGGAACGCAGCAGATGCCGCCAAATAATCAACAGACCTGATGGGTTTCAACCAAAACTCACAATCATGTGAAAGATGACCCACAGCATCTGATTAAAATTCTCCTTTGTGTTCCTGATCTAATGATCTTGTGATGACCCCCTCCAGCGAGCTGCCCTATTGACTGCAGTGTTTTGGGAACACTGAGGTTGAAACTCATCAAATTACAGAGATTCAGTTGGAATGTCTTTAAGAATAGTAATATTTCTGAAGCAAAAGAAAAACGTGGTACAAATCTGCATATCTATATCTACATATCAATATCTATGTATGCCCATATATATATATCATTTATCTGTATATACATTTATCTATGTACATTTATACATAGCTATAATAGATAGTATATATATACTATCTACCTATATATCTACATCTATATCTATATCTCTTCCTCTCTCTGTGTAGGTTCAACAGCAAATGTGTATGCATGTATAATTTTAATGATGGGTTAACCAGTACTAGTTTTGCCTTTTGTGAAGGAGTGTTTTATTTGAAAATGTATTACAGGATATTATTGTTTATGTGCTTATGAAAACACCTTACAATTTTGCTAAAAATAAAAGCATTTTATAAAAATGGTTGTGAAAAGTCTCTTGCTCATGCATTTACAATAAGCCAGATAGCTAATAAACTATAATTTCGAAATGTGAAAATTCGAAACACTGCTGGCTTACTACAAGTAGCTATCAGCATGTATATTATATAATGTGAAGTGTATAAAGTCACGACACTAGAAATAATTCATCTATCCTGCTCTTTAGGAATGACAACCCTAAGTTAAGATGTAAACAGGTATATTTTGATATTTTAACCAAGTTTTCTCAGAATAATTACTGATATGATTAAAATGGAGAACTGAATTTCATTTTAATTTAATCTGAGCTTGAGGAAAATGTAAAAGGATCAGAAAACATACAAAAGGCCAGTCTGCAAGTTTTAATTATCAAGGACAAAGAAGTTACTTTGTTTTGAAAAGTTCAGCATTATAATATGATGGTAAGATTATTTTAAACGTATATTGTTTCCTTGAAAGGGTTTCTTCTGAAAAACAGTAAACATTTTGGCATGTTTTAAAATATTTTATAATTTTTATAGTATGACCATTATATTTTCATCATATTTACATACCCATTCCTTTTCCTACCCTACCAGATCCAACCCAGCTTATCCCTACAACTTGCTGTCATTAGTTTTAACAAAAAAAGAGGAGCTGATAAATTACAATTGTGACATATTTCATGTTGTCTTGATACCGCCTATTCTAAGAAGTGGTGTGTAGAACCGATGCATTTGTAAGCTCTCAAGAAATTCCATGACCAAAATTTAGCTTTTCCCAAAGGGAATAAGTTCCAAAAAAAAAAAAAAACAAATATAGGCGAGGAAAGTGTCAGCAAATGCCCACTTCAGTTGCACTCAGGTGTATTTTCTGGATAGGCAAAGTACACTTATCAACACAACGTCAGGGAGGTTTTTCTTGCCATTGTTCTTTTAGTTCCTGCTAAAATCTTCAGACAAGAATCAGAAAATATGGAGAAAGGTCACAGTAAAGGTTTGTGAAGTGTCACACCGATCCCTGTGAAGTGCTCTAGAAAGATGACATCAGGCAGTCCCTTCCCAACAAGCTGGTGGGAAGCTACATTTGGTACAAGAAAATCCCATGACAATGTTCCTGGGAACATGTTCATCAGACCCTGGATATCTCTGTCATGAGGATGCCCCATGGACCACACATTTATGCCCCAGGGAAAAGATACACAACTGCATAACTTCAAAATGTTCCTGATGGCACCGAAAAGGACAGACTGCTCGCATCAGTCTTTGGCAGGAGCATTAGAAAATAATCTCACAAATCACAATCCCAGAGAACTTAGACAACAATGAGGACATTAAAAGAGACATACATGGATCTAATCTACATGAGAAGTAGAAAAAGACAAGATCTCATGAGTAAATTGGGAGCATGCAGACCTTGGAGGAGGGTAGAAGGGGAGGGGAGAGGCAAGGACAGAAGCAGAGAAAAATGTAGAGCTCAGTAAAAATCAATTTAAAAAAATCCAAAGTACTTATGGAAGAATATGAGGTCATGAGAATTCTGTACTCAAAGAGTCATATAAGAAACAAATAACACCTGTATAATTTTACAAAAATTAAGGAAGTAATGTTGGAAAGGAGAGAGCACAATAACACAGGCAGCTAGCATTGCACGGGTGGGAGAGAATCCATGTCCTTTGGAGTCTGAGGGATGCAACAAACACACATGTCGCTCTGGGAAAGAAGTAGAAAACACTTCCTGAGAACTCTTTGCCAGTGTCTCAGTTTTCTTGAGGCAGAAGTATTTTAAAAGTTGAGTTATTTTCTTCCTTTTTAATTTGGCAATAAACATTGTATGTGGATGTGCTCTGGAAAGAGGTAATTAAAAGTTAATTATATTAAGTGTTTTATAATTGTTAATACCGAAATTTTTAAGGTTCCAATTGAAAGGTCAAACAACTTTCTCCTCAACTTTATAGTTTATTATTTCATACTTGGCTCATAAAAAATATATTGGATGATTTACTGGCAATAAAACCGAAGTATATTTTAATTAACAAATTTCTTGACAGTCTTCCATGTGTTAGCGTATGACTTGGTAACTTGTATGACTGTTATTTGTATGATAATGGTGTGGGAATGGTTGTATGATAATGTAGGAAGAGGACATCTGGAAGAGAAGTTCTGCCATCAACTTCCCTGGTTTTTACTTTCATCAGATTAACCTTCTTCAGCTTAGGTTTTCTCATTTTTAAAGAAGCAAGTGATAAATATATAATCTTTTTAAAACTTTGCATTTTATTACCTTTTATTTGTATCTTTTGTGTGAGTTTTGCAGAACACATATGCCACAGAATACATATGGAAGTCAGAGAACAATAAGAAAGAGTCCTTTCCCTTGCCCTTAACAGTGCTTTTTCTCACTAGGCTGTTCCAAGGGAGTAATGCAATATGTTGAAAAACAGAAAGTCTATGTGACTTTGGATTTGTCTTTGTCATACCCCACCTGACAGTAGCTCTCCCTCTCCCACTCTTCCCTTACAGGTTTTCAATGCCTTTGAGTTTCCCAAGGAAGTGTCCTGTTCATAGGTCATTTAATTAAATCATGACATTCTTACTTTCATTATGAGTTCTTTGAAATGTGTAATTTCTAAAAATAGTATTTCTCAGAGTTTTGAAAGCTATCCAAACATTTTGCAAACTCTTACATGTTGCAAAGTTTGCATTCAAAGAGTAAGTAGATTGAGAATGGTGTTGGGTGACACTTTTAGAGAGTTAAATAAATCCTAATTTACTGATGAAATTTCAGTCCTTCATTTGATTCATTGTAAATACAGATTTTTGAAAAAGAATGATAACTTTGGTTCACAGTTTTTGGAGTCTTGATTTTTATATCTTCTGGTTTTAATGTGAATGTTCTAGAGTCTTATTAACAAAAGTAATATTCTTCATGATTGTCCTTTTCTCCTTAATGAAGCTTTCTAAATTTCAGGAGTCAAAGGTTTGCTATTTTAGCAGGAGTTTATTTTTAATGCTGGAGGAAAATTAAAGTTAGACTAAACAATTTTGTTTTCCTGACATACTTAGGGTGAGGCATTGAAGCCGATATATAATGAAAGTCAGCAGAATGTCAGAGTAGTTATTCATTGTTGTTGATATTTTTATTTTTGATACCTCTTTTAATATGCATATAACACATGTATATGACATGTATGCATTATCTGTGTGCACAAGTATGTGGATGTCAGGAAACAACTCTGAGAGCTTGATCTTGCCTTCCTCCTTGTTTGAAACAGTGTCTCTTGTCTTGTATGCCAGGCTAGCCTGCCTGTCAGGAATTTTCTTGCTTCCACTACCCGTCTTCACCTTAGGAGTAACTTGGATTAGAGACACACAAGACTGCACCTAACTGTTATATAGGTTCTGGGGATTTGAACTCATGACTTTACAGTTGTGTGGCAAGTGCTTTACATACTGAACCATCTCACCAGCTCTAAAATACAAAAATTTTAAAACATCAAATTTTGCAAAGATAATCTTGCTTAGCCCTTACTGCCTTCGAGTGCACACTGTCTTTGCTTTCACGAGATAAGAATGTTCCCTAGGTGTTCATGATGCATCCTGACAGTGGGAGTTTTAAACTGAAACCAACTGGGAAACAATTTCCTCATGTGGCCTACATTGGATTCTGTGAAAAAGATATGGGAATAAAGATCGAATGATTTGTAATTGAATAGTCAACAATAAAGGACACACACACACACACACACACACACACACACGCATGCACATTCAGGTGAAAACCAAATGCTCTCAGCTATATTTCTTGTAGAATGGTTTACAGGGAACTCACCAGACTGATAAGGTGTAGTGAAAACAGCCCTAGACAGATAGTCAGAAATGTCTCCTTGGAAGTCTTGAAAAATCTCTATTTGTATAACAAGAAGAAAAAACACAGATTTTTAAAATGAAGTTTGGAAAATGAGGATAAATAGGTAAATAATTTAGTGGGTGAATGTATTTGCACAATACATAAATCTGATCATTGTTTGTGTTTATGTTAATTTTGTTAATTTCTCCTACACATGCCCTTGGGTGAAGCTTGGCTGCCTCACCAGATCATCACACATGAGCTGGTATCAGGTTTCCTTCCTGTTTTTTCACGCTGGAACCTGGTGCTCTGACCACTTTTACTGATTTGTTTAACTCTGATCATGCCTTTTCCTTTTCTTCATTAACTCTTCAGTTTTTATTACATTCTTTCAGTACTTGGACATTTCCACTCAAGCTATTTTCCTTTAACTTTCAAACATAATTTCTCTTTCTTTATTCAAATTCCTATAGCAACCATAAGAAAGCAACCCCGTCAGTGGCCTTTGTAACTATAGACATTGTGATGCCTTCTCTATTTTGTTACATTGCTTCACCTTAATGAAATCAGAGGGTTGGCTACGACAACTAACTTTTAAAAAGTCAATAATGGACTGATACTCACATAGACTATTTACACACCTTTGCTTATTAACACATTACTAAATATATATTGTGTTATATGAAAACAAAACATTTAAGTTGTTTTACAATTTAAGGGCAATGTAAGGGAATAAAAAGATGGACCTTTTATAAACTTTACTTCATTTTATACGATAACGAATGAAATTATAATTGAATGTCAATAAAATTGGAATTAACTATACAAAGAAATATAGTTTAATGTGTCTGTTAAACAAATACAATAAATAGGCAAATCTGTATGTCTTTTAAAATTTTTACGTTTGAAAAGTGAAACTTTTGTTTACTCTCAGATGAAACAGATGAAACCCCAAGATTGCAGATTTTAGTAATGTGATAACAGAGCAATTTGAAGGAAATAGAACGGGGAAAGTAACAAGCCTAGATCATCAACCAACAACTTTTCCTTTAGAGGGCTATAATGTTTTGGAATACTTCAAAAGGAACCACAGATAGCATATAAATGACTAAGAATGGCTGTTTCCAATAAAAGTTTATTAATTAAACATAGTGTGGAGCATATTTGGTCAGGGACTGTAGTGTACTAAGTCTGGTCTAAAATAATTATTAATACAGAACTGGCATTATTACTATTATCCTTATCTTGAAAAGTCACTTCTTAGCTGAACTATTATATACAATACAGATTCATAAATTACCATAAGTAGTCATACAGGTGCAATTTTGGTAATTCCAAAAGAAAGAAGAGGTTATCTCAGATAGATAAGTTTTTCTTCATTAATTGCTTCACTGTGTCGAGCAACAGAATTATACTATCTGAAATAATTAACAAGGCATTTCCTAAATTGCAGTTGAAGTTGTATGAACTTTAAGATGTTAATAGATGAGAAAAAATGTGTTCAACTGTCATACAGGTATGGTATTTTGGATTAAATAGTGGGTTGGTAGCAATGGTGGTAAAAACCATCGTGGGCCTTTATGAATCATTTGTTGTGTGTCAAGTAACATCTCCTGTGATCTTTATTTTGGTACATGTGAACATTGAGACAGAAAGAGAAGGAATGTGTGCCTAAGTCACCTAGCAACTCAGTGGTAGAATCTGCTTTAAAGTCCATTTTCAAGTGACTGTTGAGTTCTTACCAGTTGAGAAGTCTACACTAGCTTTCCAACAGACCTTTTAAAGATAGTCTTTTAACTTCAGTAGTCCATTGGACACTGGGCATTTCCAAAGGATCTTTCAAGATGCATCATTTCTCCAACTTCAGGTAACATGACAAATATTGGAAACTGTTATTAAGAGTTTCATAAGAGCTGCTAATAAGATAGTCTGGGAAAGTCCCCATTATTAAAAGGATACTCAAAGCCAGGAAATCTGAATAATCTGGGAAGTTTCAGTATCACTTCTGAGATTTAAACAACTTAAAAATTGAGATAAAAGTCGAAGAAGTCAAGGAGTTTAAATGTTTGCACCATATCATCCTAAGGGACTGGCTGCACTGACAGGAACCACATGGACTATGGTCAGCTTAGCGGTAATCCGTCTCTAACACCAAGGAGCTACAGGCTTTTGTGTGCTCTGGCAACCATTTTTTTTTCTGGATTTTTGAGACAAGGTTTCTCTGTGGCTTTGGCAACGATTTTCAAAAGCCATTCCTCCCATCTAGTGAGAGTCAGAGATTTGCTCCATGAAAAGAACAAGTTCTTGTCCCCATTTGGTTCTGGTTCTAAAAGTTATCAAAATATATTTCAAGAGCACTTATTTTAATTTTGTTGTTATTTCCTGATATAAAATTGTATAATTAAAAAGTTTAAATAGGACCTAATATATATGTAGATACTTATAAATATATTTAAGTACTTTAAGTAGTAATATATTTAAACATTAAATATAATACATACGCAAATATTTAAGCCATTTAATTTGGTCTAATTACAGAAGTTTTCATTTTTAGAGAAGAGACTTCCCTTTTCTCACAGCTTTTGCAAATTTAGGCTTGTTTCACAAAGTGTATTCAAACTAAATTAGAGATGGATTTCAGATGTACCAATATCTTATTGTTCTTGTGTGCTTGTAACTCTGGGTTGCTGTGGTGACAAGCCCTGAAATCAGATTTCTATAAACAATTGGCTGAAATAAATCTTTGCATACAACATAATTATTAGAAAAGATGATGCAAATTGGCTTGAATTTTCTTATTAAACGTGAAGGCAGGAAAATGTGACAAAAGACCACAGGAAAGTGCTATTTGTTGCTTTTGCAAGTAATGAGCTGTGGCTTTATTCATTTCCATGAAGTTTTGGTTAGTCTTTATATCAGCATTTCTGCAAAAAGTGATTCAACAAACTAGAAGTTTTTTTTATGAAACAAAATTTCTAGGATCAGATAATATACATATATACGTATACACACATGCATGTATGTATATATTGTATATGTACATGTGATTGTATGTATGTATACATACAATTTTATATGCAATTTAACATATATACCATAAAGCTCCCATTTTTTAAAAATTATATAAGCTCAAAAAATGGAGTAATATGTCTGGTAGAGAAATGATTTTAAAACTCAAACCCAAATTTTTTTAATAAGAGAAGTACTTTTTTGCATGTATATATGTGAATGCTGAGTATAGTGCATGTATATGTGTTTATATATGTGTAGTATATATGTAGAGGCCTGAAGTTAACATCATGAGTACTCATGGATTGGTCTTCATTTTATTCTTTGAGGAGAAAGTCTCTTAGTTGAACCCATAACTCATCTATACGGCTAATTTTGGTAGCTCGAGTACTCCCATGATCCCCTGTCCCCACCTTCTACATGTTGGCATTTTGGTTAGACCACTACACCCACACATAGTTTTCATGGGTTCTCTGGTCTGCACTCCTGTTTTTAGAGTTACTCTGTTGGCATTTTAACTACTAAGTCATCTTCTCATCCCTCTTTTTCCCCTACGCAGGGTCTCAGGCATTCCACACTGGCTTCAAACTGACTATGTCCATGAGGATGACCTTTAACTCCTGACCCTCCTGCTTCTACCTCCCAAATACTGGGATTACAGGATTGCATCACCAGGCCTGATTATAAGATGCTCTTTGAATTGTCATTAATAAGTTGATATGCAATACTATACCCTTCAAATAATTTAAGTGTTTATTGTTAATGGACATATATGATGGCATTTTTATTTTAATTCTATAGACAGATCAAGAAGACTTCATGTTCACATGGAACAATGTGGAGAAAATAATGAGTTTCACTCAGTGCACTTTTGTATCTTTTAGACAACTTCCTACCAGCATGGAATAAGGTCATCTGAAATCTTTTTAAGGATGTTAATGGCTTACTTAGGCCCTTTAGTAGGTTTTTTCATTCTTTTCATGATGTCATTAATCCCATGTGAAGATAACTTTATTGTGATGTGCTTTATGGCATACTAGAGACAAGCGGAGCAACAATAGAGGTGTGTCAGAATGAAATTACTGATCCTAATCAGCAGTGATGATAAAGTCCAAAGTGCAGACTTTAGACTAAGCAGGTTCTCAATTAATAAGAGCTATTGTTTGAGACAGCAAGCCCAATGAAATCTCCATCTGCTCCCGCTGGTTTGCCCCAAGCCTTTGCTCAAGAGCTAGACAAGCAAAAATAAAAAACACACTGATAGGTTTTCCTTGTGCTGTCTTTCATAAAACACACTTTACTGCCTGATAGATAAATCAAGGAGCAGGGAAACAGAATGAAATTTTAAAAACGTGGTTGGCACTTTAAGAAGTAGAAATAAAAGATTCACCATATCTTCAAGTAGAAACATCTCATATTGGGTAAGAGCACATATGCAGGCACACATGCATGCACACAGACACACAGACACACACACACACACGCTAATGTGTGTATGTAGCAATTTCAATGAAGACTACATAGAATATGTATATTAATCTTCAAAATTTGAACAAAATGTGTAGTCTTAAGAGGAAATAAGATGTAGGAAAGAGAAGAATATGTTTGTCAAACCTCTTGCACTGTTTTGGCAAGTAAAACGCAATTAAAAATAGGCAAACTTTTAATATATGCAACTGAACTTTGAATCTAGAAGAGCAGTTACAAGGTAGACATTCTCTCTTGTCTTTTGAGCTGCTGTTTTATTAATCAGAACTGGGCAGTAATGACTGCAGACTTCTCAAGGCTGACCCCAGTAAGCTACTTACAGTCATATACTCTGCAAATCTCAGAAGTGGCTGCAAATCAAACATCAGCCTCCCCGTGCGCACAGGGCACAGACATCCCATCACAAATGTCTGAAGTCATACTTATCACACAGTTACAACCATTCATAGTAACATTTCCCAGTAGGAAGGACAGTAGTAAATTTAACTGGGTGAGCAGGAGAAGCTGTCTACCTGCATACTACCCACCCACACTCCAGAGGACTATATTCCAAAGACAAAGACGAGATGATGAATCTCACTGCAAAGGGGATATTTTACGCACCTAAAAACCATTTCTTCATAAAAGTCTATTCTCTTGTTTTGGGAAATTTTAAGAACTTTTTTTTTTACAAGTCTGATCTCTTTCCTAGCCTTAGCATATTTTGTGAAACAAACAACAAACACAAAATACTAAGCACATTTTCTTAAGAAAAACAGGTACAATTAATTCCTTAAAACTGTTTTCATAAAATTTTCTTTAATCTCTGAAATTGGTCAGAGACTATAACCAATTGAGTAGAAGGTCCGTAATTACAATGACATGCATCCTTGGTGAACATCTGGATATCCTGCCTGCTGAAGCTGTGCTGTGGGTAGGCAGCAGCAAAGACTCACTCTGTATCTGGTAGTAACTAGAGAAGAAGAGCTATTCCTTAACTCTCTTGAAGACAATATTCATGCTCAAAGGCCAAGTATATCCTGCAAATCAGAATGCTCCTTAGCTCCCGTGCCATTCGTAGGAGATGAATTGAGTTTGTAAGGCTGCTACCAATCAGATCCCTCAGCAACATTTTCCTTCTGCTTTAGTTTGCACTCATCTTTAATAAATCTGGTCCTTAGATCCCCAAACATGCTGCCCCCATTCTTTCTCCATATTAAAAAATAACATGGCAATGAACACATCCCTCAAATTAAATTTGAAAAAATACTTCCCATTTAAATATTTTAATAGATGGAATGTTATAAATTAAGCATTCATGATGGGCTATTAGTTAATGACAGAGCTGGAATTTGTATCTCCTTGTGAATATACCCATTGACAAGCTAGGACAATTCAAAACTCAACTGGCATCCACATTTTTATTTTAATAGATGTGATGATTTGGTAAGATATTCTGAGTGTTGAATAATTTTATTACCTCTGATTAATTCATCAGGATTTAAAAATTGAGTTCCAAATTCAGGGGGAAAAAACAAAGCAGGTTTCCATAGCATGATAGTAAGTTTTGTTGAAGGTTAACAATAGACATATAAAATGTATACCAGAAAAAAAAAAGTTTATACTAAAATCATTCAAATGTAAAATAAGAGGTAGGTTTTATCAATTGTCTTGTCCACTAATAGGAATAGTACAAAAGTAACTCCTAACAGGGAAGGAGGAACCTGGGACAAATTGAATCCTGAATTTGGGGCACTGAGTATTGACTGCAGAGAATCACTTCAAAGCAAAGCAGGCTATGCTAAGGCTGACAGCTCTTTCAGCTGCGTGTGGTCTAACCTTCGGTGTGTGACCTGAAACTAAATTAGTACAAGTTTTAAAGAATAAAGACATGCCCTCAAAGGCTAAATCTAGCAGAGTGAGAGTTATAAAAATACTGTGCAAAATAAGAAATTATCTCTCTTTCGGGCCACGCGGAATAAGGTGGTGAAGCATGGAGCTGGAATAGACCTCTACGCTTCCACTCAGTGTGTCCATCCGCCGTTATCTATGCTGTTATAACTTATTACTTACCAACTTTGTTTATCAAAAGTGGGTTCTAATTCCTTATTGGTTGGGTACACATGAAAACGAAAGATGAGAGAACTGGCTATGAAGAAGTGACCTTCATCTTAGTACAATGTTACCTGACCACTGGGGAATTTAGTGTTCTCCACAGAGTAGAGAGGAATTTATTTACAATGCCTTCATCAGTAACTGGAAGATGATAGCCTTTACAAAGATCATAACTCTTCCCATTAGGACACATATGTGGATCAATTTGCACTTCAATTTAGTGATGTGAAAAGACTGAAGTGCAACTTGGCATCACTTGGGATTAGACTTAGAACTAAATCTCTAGAGGGATGAGATGAAGACACATTGAAGACCAGCTCTAGGAAGCAGCAGAGAGAGACATCAGACAGTAGAAGTAAGTTGAGAATGGATGTTACACTTGGCAACAGTACAGGTCATTTTTGACCACCAGGGGACTGCCCTTTCTAAGCCTGTAGAGGCTGAAATAGAACCGTGGCATTTGAAGGCACACTTGTGAATTTCTTTACTTTTATATGGTCAATCATGATCTGGCTCGTTATCCCATTTACAAAAAGAAAGCTGGTGAATGTCTATTGTGGTGTGTTCATGATTCTTAGGAAGGAAAAAAAAAAAAGGAAAATCACTATTCCTAGTCTCGAAGGGTTCACTGTGACAGAAGAAACAAGTCGGTTCTAGTAGAAGGGTCAGGTGGTTCTATCACAGTAGCATGGGCAGGCTTCCAGGTTCCCCATTTTCAGCTGTACGATCTTTGGTAAGTAAACTTAAGGACTGATGCTTTGGTTTTCTTACCTGAAGTTCTTTAACAGATGATCAAAATGGACTTAGACAAGTGAGTTATGATGAAAATGTGCCCCCCCCCCCGCGCGATGGCATATGTGAACACACGGAGAAGAGTTTCAGGCAGTGCGGGATTCGAAACGATTGATGAATCAACTCTTGATCAGTGGTTCCCACCCAACCTGGGGTTCGCGGCCCCTGGGGTCAAATGACCCTTTCACAGGGATCATCTAAGACCATTGGGAATAAAACTAAAATTCAAGCAGTAGTGAAACTACAGTTATGAAGTGACAATGAAAATAATTCTGTGGTTGGTGGTCAGCATAATAGGGCACAGCACCATTAAGGCAGAGCTGTAGTAAAGGGCACAGCACCTGGAAGGGGGAGCTGTAGTGCAGGGAGCAGCACTGGGAAGGGGGAGCTGTAGTGCAGGGAGCAGCACTGGGAAGGTTGAGAACCTCTGCTCTAGGTTATCAGCAGGAAGTTAGACTTCACTCTGAAAAACGCTTCTGATTCTCAACCATGCCAGTTGTTTTGATGTTTTTTGTATAAAAATTTTAAATCCTTTTGAAAACTTCATAAATGAGAGCTATATTAGAAAGGCAAACGTAGTTTTGTTTTTGTTCTTTTCCAGGAATGTTTGGAATTTTGAAAATTTCCAGTGGTACCTCTTTTCCTGATGTTCTTCGTGGAGTAAAGGATGTTTAAATCCACTCTTAAATGTTGCAGTGCCCTGTCCTAGCTGCTGTCACATAACGATAGTGCGCACACATTCACTTCTCCCTCGTCAATGAAGTCAGACCCAGCCTCCCAGTTTTCACACACTTCCACCCTGCTCTGGCCTGGCATTTCCCAGTCTCTCTGACATTGCTCCAGAGGGTTCTCCTTTGGAAGTTTGATATGCCTAGATCAACTCTAGTCAGGTTTTAAAAGGCAATCCAACCATTGACTATCTTGAAGAAAAAGTTTTTGGCTCCCAAGCCTCATGCTTTGTTGATAAGCTTTCACATGTGGGACTGTAGAAGGACAAATGAAACTCTATTTCTACCTTGGGAAAAAGGTTCCTGCTGTGTAGCTGAGGCAGGCCTCATGAACTCAAGATCCCCCCGCCTTCCCTTTGCAAAGGCTGAGATTACTAGTGTGTGCCACCACCACACTTAGGTTCATCAACTCAACCTTTTACTGCTTTTCTTTTCATTTGAGTTGTACATCAATCATGCCTTTCTTTTTTAAAGTTTTTTTAATTGTTTTAATGAGCTATATAAGAAAATCATGCCTTTTTGTTGTGAGCACTTTAACTTCTAGATGCCTCAATTTCCAAAATGAGTGACTCTATATTTTCAGCATCAAGCAATATAACAAATATTCATGGATGAATATATTATTGTAAAGAATATCTCATTTATGAGCAGGATTTTAAGAAAGTCCTATAAATTTTTAAACACTAGCTATTTGTTCCTGGTGACAAATGGGACATAATAAGAATGGAAGACTATGGCTAGTGTTTATTTAGTTATATGGTTCATATGGGCAGCACAACGTAAAAACAGCCCTTCATCTGAAATGCTTTTAAGGTTAGATTTCAATTATAAAATATTGCTGAAGATTTAGAAGAATTTAGAACACAGAGTAAATCCTTGCATATTTGAGAATGACGGAGACTAGAGAACAGCCATTTATTCAACTCCTAAATGTTCTGGTTGTCCTGGGCCTAATGACTTCATTATATTTCATTAAATATTTTCAACATCTCCCCACAAGGGAACTAATCATTACAATGACTATTTTATGGTCTTACTACTGTGGTTCAGATCTTACATCCCACTGAGGAATTTGGGCTTAGAATCCAGCTGTTTCTGACCTTGACATAAAAGTGCTTTGAGAATTTGAATACATTGAATTGCTAAAAAGAAGTATTACAAAATAAGTTAAATAAATGGAGGACTTCTGGGTGGGAGGATAAGTTAAACTTTCCTGGTCTTATTCTTCATCTTAACAAATTTGTCCTAGATAATATCTACAGATTTTTGTGTTCAAGTTTCTGTGGAAAAAATGGAATATGTTTTTTTAAGAATATATTCAGTAATCCTTTGGCAAAGATGTACAAAAGTGCTTTGTTATCAAGTGATGTTACATGACGAGTTGTACTTTGGTAGAGCTATAACCAGGAGCACAAGAATAATCAATGTATTGTTTATAGGTTTTTGTGTTGTTTGAAATGGTAACACAATTACCTTCTAAAGTTTTTGTTAATTTTTATGTGTATGGGTGCTTGACTTTCAGGTATGTCTGTGTATCACATACATGCCTGGTATCTGAGGAGGACTAGAAGAGGGTATCAGATTCCCTGAGGTTGGAGGTACAGATGGTTGTGAGCTGCCATGTAGGTGCTGGGAACCAAACTCAGGTCCTCTGGGAAGGCACCCAGTGCTCCTAACCACTGAAGAATCTCTCCAGCTTCAAAGTTATATTTTTGTTTATGTAAATCCTGTAAGTAACCATAACATTTTAAGTGTGAAGATAAGTTGAATAAATTCATCCACCATACTATCTATTCTTTTATATATTAAGTGCTGATTGCCAAATTCTATCTATCCAAAACTGTATTTCCTGTGATTTTTCTGATTTGGGCTAGATATTCTATTGAGAAATTTCTATTCTAACTATATGTGCACATTAGAATGAATTGTCACTGATTTGTTCATAATAAATATTCATAATAAATATTCATAATATATGTTCATAATAAGTTAAATACTATATTTCCTTTCGCTACCTGAAAATTAAACCAGCTAATGATGAAGTGTATATAATATTTTAAAGACCATATTGTCATTATTGAGCATATGATAGTGTGCGCTTAACTGTTATTTGCTGTTAGGGTAGCTTTAGTAACCTCTCTAGCTTTTTACTTCTTAACATTTCACAACAAATAATTTTACAGTACGTGAAAGAGAATAGTCTAGAATAATGCAAAAAGGAGTTGATATAATCTTTAAAACCTTTTTTTCTTATAGCTAAAATAATGCAGTGAAAAAAATATTCTTTTATAAACTAGAGCAAGTTTAAACTCATGGCCCAAATAGACTGAATACCATAAAACAGCCATACACCAAAGGCCCTAGTGATAATCAGTTCAAATCTTTCTGCCACATGCTGACTTCTGGCACCATCTCATTTGGTAGAGGGAAAAGTTAATTCAGGTCTATAAGCTTAACATTATTTTTTCAAAAATAAACAAGCACACTATGACCAACTATAACCATATCACAGAACTTTGATAAAATTAGAACCTTTAATATTAGGCTTTCATCATAAAAGACATTCAACACACAAACTGTCGCTACAATTAACTAAGATATTCTTGATGCATTAATTCATTCCCAGGACTTATATGTCTCTTGTAGGACATTCTAACTAAGATTAGCCATCAGAGAAAAGAGAATTTAAGAATAAATAAAAACAAGCTCCACGTTATTTAAATTGAGACACAAGGATGAAAGGAAAACAAATATGTCATTGAAAAGTTAACTTCTCTTTTTAAAATCCATGATAAATTCAGTTTTCTAGGAAGTCTTGTAAGGAAAACATCTGATTAGCAGAGAGCTGAGCCAGAGCCCTGCCCTATGACAAGTAGGCCCAATGCATTTTCTTAATGTTGAGATCACAGCTCTGAGTCCTTCTGTAGCATGTACATTTCTACACAGCAAACAAATACGCCAAGGCCATTGGTAAATGGTTTAAATACAAACTAATAATTCAGGAAGCTAACAGAATAGAAAGATTAATTTAACAGGTATATCCTCCAACAATCTCCCTCCAAAAACATATCTTGTAAAAACACAGAAGGATTGTTTTCAAGGTTTAAAAATGAAAAGACATTAAACACGAGCTGAAGATATCAGAATAGAGAGATTCCTATGAGAGACTGAGCAATGAACTAACTGGTTATTTGTCAACCATGGTGCTACTCATGCTACCTAGAGTCATGCTATTGTATGTTTTCCACCTTCACTTTTATGCAGTAAAAATTAGAATTCAATAAATATGGAGGGTAACTCATACCTTAAATTCCTCCAAGATTTTGTAATTTTTTCCATGATATTCACAAAAGTTTTTCACTTCTTTACATTCGGGACAGCATCCATTGTGTTCCACTTTTGTACATTTCGGATGAATTTTAGGGCATTCTGGCTGGTCACAAACAGGTCCATCTAGAGCACAGACACATGGACAGTTGGAATGCCCCGGGAAAAACCGTTCTCCCAACTTGTATACAAAGCCGCTGTCATCCACACACCCTTTCCCTCGATAGTCATCAAAGATCAGATTGTCATTACTGGAAGCCTGGTCACCTTCATCAGCAGGATAGTCTTCGTGACTGATGGCAGCAGAGGTGACCAATCCAGGGATGACCAATAGAAGTATGTAAGCTTCATGAATATGAAGAGCCATCCCCCTCCTCACGGGCGTCTGGTTGTTCTCCTAATGTTAAATACACTCAGCTCCTTCCATGGGAATGTAAGAGGGGTGGGCTGAAAATAAATATTTAAAAGATAATTTGACATATGTAAATGAATAAAGATACACTTAAGCCCGCATTAAATTATTTGCATGGGTTCAATTTGGAAGACACTGAGACTTCACATAAACAACGTTCATCCAACTGTCTACCAAAAGTTTGAACAGTGGATTTCGGGAATACATGTTTTAATAAAGGTCATTTATGGAATTATTTTACTTAAGGACCTTTAGGTTGTAATTTTTCTTTGAATTACAGTTGTCTAGCTGTTTGCAAATTGTAAGAAGTGGTTTTATTGAAACTTTAAAAGTAATTGCAAGTCGTTATAATTGTTCAAGGATATTTGAAACCACATCTATATTTTTCTTTAAACTGGATGAGTCAGTGGTAGATTGTTGGTGTTATAATAATCTGCATAAAAAGAGATTAAGATGAAGCATTAAACTAAAAAGAGGGGAATTAAAAATAAAACATTTGGATGCAAGTTTAAATGAGATGGATACAGTACAAAGACTTTCTTTCTCATGCCCATAATCTGGATTTTGAAACACTCTGTATATGATAATAGCTTAACAAATCATAGTGAATACATAATGCTACAAGAAAATTTAATTTATTGAAATTGACTTGTTAAACAACAAAGCCATTTATACTATTGCCCACATCTTTATTGTTATGTGGGAGATAAGCTCCTAGTGGGCCAGAAAATTTTTTATAGCAGCCAAGCTCTAATGGTCATGTGATGTTGTTTGAAATTGACTCATTCCATATAATATGAATACCATTCACATTTTATTGAAAGTATAACTCATTGGTAATGACCAAAATATTTAC
The DNA here is from genome assembly GCA_028555095.1 of Dicrostonyx torquatus. NCBI lineage: Eukaryota > Metazoa > Chordata > Mammalia > Rodentia > Cricetidae > Dicrostonyx > Dicrostonyx torquatus. The sequence goes on along the minus strand of JAQHUG010000102.1, from coordinate 5,414,125 downwards.
ATTTAGGCACTAGAGAAAAAACTTCCTGTGGAACTTTCTTAAAATAATAAAGAATTGATATTCGTAGACCATACTCCTTATTAACTGGGTAGCAATAACTGTTACAGACTTCCAGGGTGTTAGTATTTGGTATTAAGTGTTAGTAGTGAGAACCCTTTGAATATTTAGAGTAGCTAGATTATGCAAAAGCTCTGAAGAAACCAATTTCTGGGAGTAAGAGATAAGAAAAATTATTCTAAAATATTTCATTTATCTATTTAAATGTTATTGGCTTCATGCCAATATCACTGAGATTGTACGTAGGACATTTTCAGGTATATAAATTTCATTCATTGTTTTTCTCCCAAAGTATACTATAAACAGTGATAAAGTACTTCTTTTCAGGCTAGCATATGATTATGATAATTTTAAATATGATATAGATGATGTTAGGAAACTTCATAAACTCTTAGAATACGTTTGCATTTTAAGTTAGATATGCAAATTCTAGTAATAGTAAAATGGAAGGCGATGTATTCACATGTTCTCTTTTCAGAGAAGGTTGATATTAGTATTCCTTCAATATTCTCCGATATTAGAATTCCTTTTGGGTGAATTCCTTTGGGGTAATGATAAAGGAGATGAATTTCTCTTAAAATATGTCAAAAATAATGAGTCATGACAAAAGAAGAAAATGCAAACCTATAATTCTACTCTAGAAGCTAGAAGCTCCCTTTGACAAAGCATTTCTTTTCGTCTAAATTACTACAGAAGCCACAAGCAGAGTAGAAGCTTCTGGAAAGACACAAATGTGATTTACTAATTAAAGCATACATTTATGCACCTCTCACATATGTAGAAAGTTTATCTTGCAAGACAAGGAAGCTGAAGTGCCTCCTCACAGTGTCCAGCAGCGTCCGTCAATCCATGCAAGGAAAGCCATGTGAAATACATACAGGATTCTGCTTTCAAATGACCAGGCAGAAAAGGATCATTTTGTAAGCCACAGGTAGGCATTAATGTGCAAGGTAAATAAATAAATGTAAACTTAAGGATAAAAGCAGGGGTGGGGTGCTTATTAGCAATAAGCATGATCTTATTATGAGAAATACATATTTTTTTAATGAAAGAAAGTTCTTAGGCTTTTAAAAAAAGAGCTATCATTATAATAAATGTGATTGAGTACATTTAAAATGCCATTTAAAAAGAGGGAGGCTATAGAAATCAAACAACACAATTACATGAAGATTTTAATAAGAATGCAACACTGCTAAACTGAGGATCACTTCCCAGCTAAACTTCCCCTCCCTGAGTTAAAATGACTGCATCTGTTTCTTTGAGAAAGCAAATACAACTCATGTCATAAGAGTCACTTACCTAGTCACTCTGAGGTTAATGGTGGTGCTGTGGGTCACAGACCAATCTGAACTTAAAGGTCAGGTATGTCTTAGGAAAGCCGGTCCTCTTTAGTCACCCAAAGAATGCATTTTCAGGCATGAATTAAAGGCAATCCATCCTCTTTATCTCCCATTTCAAAACACAGCCAAGAAGCAGTCTCCCACCCTTCAGAGAGAAACACAGCAGACACACATAAGAAATACGCTTCGGACCTGTCTTCAGAATTCAAAGCAAGAAGCAAGGCTGGTCCTGTGGAAATCCGGACCCCGGTAGCAGAATCATGTTGAACTTATTTTTAGCATTTTCTTAGATCCTTCTATGAAATTTCCTGGCTGCTTACGCCTCCTCCACACATGGGTTCACTTACACCGTGTTTGCTACAGCAGTAGAGGTGACTTGCTAGGCTTTGAGGATCACAAACAGAAACGGCATACTGAAGCTTAAAGCACACTCCACCGGCAGAGCCATCAGCATCCTCCACAGTATGTTGACTGGATCCCTCCTCACACACCAGAAGATTCTAACTGTGGACGTGAAGCAAAGGCGCAACTTTAGCTGGGGTTTGGCATCGCTGGGAGCAGTTTGCAGACTGCTGATTCGGAGCTCATCCTGCCGGCAGCCGGGAATTCCTCAGCACCACGGACAGCGCCAACAACTGGCTCCCGAGCCCAGCTTGGTCGAAACCCCCAGCTGCTTCCGCGGACCAGGCTGGAGTGTTGTCTAAGCAGTCACTTGATACAGCGGATGCGAGCCTGTGCGGTGGAGGGGGGAATTCTCCGTGTGAGGCACTTATTTGCATTCAAATCACAATAAAAAATTAGAAAGATGTAATTTTGCTTAATGCATTCTTGGATGGGCTGCAGAGATGAAAGTTCCGGGGACTTGCATTCCGGTTTGAGCCATCTGCAGTCCCTGGTTATTACTAATAGATAAGGCACACTCATTGTCAAAGAATCTGTGAAGACGCATGCTTGCCGACTCTATTTGACCCTCTGGTTATAGAAAGATTTTCCTTGTGCTATACATAATTCAACTTTCGATCTTCTGCAGTCGGGTTTGATTTAAAAAAAAAAAGTAGCCGCGTTTTTCTGCAGTTTGTTCTCTAACGTTAAAAAATCAATGTCTTGTAATTCATCTACTCTGTCATTAGGCGTCATTGTAAAGCTGTTTCTTCCAACCCCCTAGCAAAAATACCCTGTCTCTAAATTCATAACCAAATGAGAAAAAGAAAGAGAGAATGGGGGAAAAAACAGACAGACAAATGAGTAAAATGTTATAATTTTTATTTGTAACAGTTTGGACCAGATAACATTCCCCCAAAGCTTGTTTTAAAACAAATCTGTTATTTATTGGTTATTTTAACCAGGTACTTACTGGCTTGCGAGCGGACTATGTGAAACATTTTGAAACCTTACGGGGAATGCCCTCTGCAGTAGGGTGTGCTGTTGTTGCTGATCAGCACCACAATCGAATCGTGCCGTCAGAACCTCCAGAATACAGATTCTCCCCATCACGGGAAAACACCACAGTGTGGACTTCACTCTCGTGGCCCACCAGTTTGTAAATTTGTCCAGATTTAAGATCCAGCAAATGGATCACTCCGTTGGCACTCGCCTGAGCTAATACTCGACCTGAAAAACATGGAAACATAGGGAGATTTAGCTCTAGCAGTCAGAGTGTGCAAACGATACACATTTTATCTTGTTTTGACTGTGATTCAACAGACTCATTTTTATGTTAGGCTCTCGTTAAAGATAAACTAAGTCCTATTTATAAAAAATAATTTGAGCCGTAATTAAGATACATTTAGAATAAAAGCCTGTAGCTCTATTTGCTTAGCATTCAGAGGTCATTACAAGCCCCATCATTCTTCTTACATTGGTGATTGACAGATCATTTTGAGACGAGATTGAGAGTAACTAAAGGGAGTAACTTTGCTTTTCAAATGAATATATTAAAATATTTAAAAGAAAAACTTTCAAAATGAAGAGTAGAACACATGCCTTTCATAGATAAACCTTTAGGTATTTGTTCTAGAAAATTCAAAATGTATCTATCTGTTTTAAATATGCTTATTATAATTCTGCTAAAGCACTGCATAAAGCAATAAGAGTAGGGATATATTTGAATTCAGTACACTTCTTTTGGAGTTGAAACAAAATAATATCTCTACTTCAAAATAACATGATGTTTAATTTAACTTAAATTTCAAAGCTCCTGAAAATTAAAACATATAAGGTAATCCAATTCTAGTGTGGGAAATCTTCATAATTTTTATGACATTTTTAGTGAATAACAAAGAATTAAAATAACCTAATTTTTATTAATAATTCTATTGAAAAATCCCAGTAGAAAAACTATCTTGGCACTTGGAGGCAAGTACAGCAAATAGAATCTGCTCACCCAAGCTTAGGACATAAGTATTAATCCTTGGGTTATCTGTTCACACCCCGAAGGCATACTCTCATCCCAGTAACAGTGTTTAACATTTATTACTCTTTCAACATGCTGATACTGCACTGAATACATGATGTGAGTCATTCATACATGTATGTACGATACAGGGACTGAGTGAAAGAAGAAATAGCAGTAATTCCATCCAGTGGATGAAGACAGAGGCTTGGGAAGACTAAGGAAGGTATTCCTCATGTATGAATGACGCCAACATTCAAACACAGATACTTCAAAACTGCAGCCCAGACTTGTAGGCATCATATTTCCACATCCAGACAACACTATATCAGTTATGCTTCTGGACAGATTTTGGTAGGTGACACATCCTGAAAGGGAGTTTGTCCATTTTGGAGTAGGAATTCAACAGAGCTATCACCGTAAGAAGCATGGTGAAATATATGACCACATATCATCCTCAAATTGTCATAGCTGCCTTGGGGTTTTAAAACAGAGAGGGGTTTTAAGAGGAAAGTTAAGGTTGATAAATATGGCCTATCTGCAAGCCTCTATAACTACTGGGTTTCTTCATCTAGAACAGAACCTGACACAGCAAACACCCTTCGGATGGATTAGAGTGTGTGTGGGCTCTGACACAAAGCAGCAGATGTGAATATTTGTTATAAACCCTCTTCTCCTAAAGTCTTTGCTGACAGAGGCATTACACACAGACTTCCCTTCCAGCCATACTCTGGAGGCAACTCTGTGTGTGACTTTCCTGAAACTCAGACAAAAGATTTTTTTCTTGCACTTTTTATACAATAGCCTTTAAAGGAATACTGGATTTTAAAAACATTTAGAGCCATAAAAAAATCAAAGCCCTGTTATAATGTATATGTATTTCTACTCTTGTGTAAGGTATTGTTTTTAGGCAGTTCATTTGAAAATGTATAATTAAGTGCATAATTAAGAAATACAGGTTAGTAGTTATCTATAATAGTCAATCTTATGGCCATGTTAGGTATATTTTCAAAGCCATAAACAGATATATTTATATAGATAAATTGTCTTCAAATATTTCAAAGAATATAGCATTTAATATGTTTAATAACCTAAGGCTTTTTGTGACAGTGAAACATGTCTGCTCCTGACAATCCCCATTTACTTCAAAAGAAGATGATGGATATGAAAGAAATTCCATATGGAGTTTTCTTTCTTTACAGCAAAGCTAGCCGTTTGGGCAAAGAGACTTTCCTTACCTCAGTTACTGACAGGATACTGTCCAAACTGGACCAGCAGGATGCAAAGGAAAACTAATGCCAAACTTTGCTAAGATAAGGTAAGACAGCCCTTCAAAAATTCCTGCTTCTCAGAAATGTCTGTCAGATATACCATGCCTGTAGGCCAAAGCTGGATACCCCAATGTTACAGAAGAACCTAGGGTGATTGTCCAGGCAGCCAGATGTCCCTATTGTTACCTAACATTTTTACCCTTCTGGGGTCTTTGTTGGAGTTAAAGAGTAAATCAATTAGACTTAAACTTTACTTAGTTAGGTTAGAAAGTGAATTAGGTACAGAACTCTAGATTTAATGAGATAGGATAGATAAATTTACAAAATATAAATGGCCTGGATAGTGTAACTGTAATTCTTATTTAATAACTATTTTTGTTGCATAAATTTTGCTCTTAAAATTAAAGCTTTCTTTTTTAATTTGACAAAAGAAGAACCAAAGTCTGTAAGGAGAAACATTTAGCCTGAAACCACTATTTTGTGGTCAAGCCTGTAAAAGTCAAAGTTAGTAATATTGAGAGGGACTTACTCTTAATTAGGATTTACTTAATAACTAATTTCTGAAAGTCAGTACAATAAAAAATTCTAATAGTTTTGCATAATGATTTATCAGGTTTACATGCAAACACTTTTTATGCTCCCTTTCTACTCTTACAACATGTGAAAAGTAGGTAAATACTTCAAAGTTTCCAAGATGTATATACCTTTAGGTATATCTACAGAATGACTCTGTCCTATACATAAAATTATAACACTAGAACACACTACTGGAAATTGTTTTCTCATCTCCATGTGTGTGCCATGGAACACATACAAAACCCTCATATAAGTCAACAGATATGTACATTATGATATGGACAATGAAATGATATATAATCTGAAATAGTGCCACAGGAATTTATGTGAAACTTGGAGTAACATCACTCATGTTAAATCTGATTTACTTCCCTAAGGTATGAAAGGCCTCAGCCCCACACTACTAAGAAGTGCTGAGAGCAGGAGAAATTGTCACCTTCAGAGAAAGTACTATCCAATACCAAATGTTCAGCCCTGAAGACATCCATGCAAATAACATTATATAGACTGAGCAGGCTGTATTAGGGGGCATGCAATAACAATTAATGGAAGAAGAGGCCATGCATTTGAAAAAGAGAAAACAGGGACGTATGGGAGTGTCTGGATGGAGAAATGCAAAGGGTGAAATGTTATAACTGTAATAGCAAAATTAAGAAGGTAAATAAGCATGAAAGATGAAAATAGATCACAAATCACATCTTAATTGTCTTGTGTCTTGAGTAAATAGGCAAATAGGATCCATTAATTAAATTAGGAATGTGCATATTCTAAAAATAGCATATAAAATATATCTGAAAATGTATAGTTTTTAAGTTATATTTTATATACAATCACTGTTGATTAAAAATAAGATTATACAAGGTACATTCATAGAGTTAGGTGTTTTTCACTCAGTATTTGAGTTAGCATGCAAAGTAATGGTTTTCATCATAACATTTTCACAGATATGTCATTTTACCTCATTCTTATTATTGACTCCCAATTCCTTGTCCCACTGCCCCCACTTTCCTGGCCTGTCTGGTCCTTTTCCTCTGCCTAAGGCCTCTTCTTGTCTTCATCTCCCATGGGTTTCTCACACTTGCTTAACATCTTTCTTCCCCTCTGTTTTCTTTCTGCTTTCACAACCTACACACACACACACACACTAATTTTAAAACAAATAATTCTATATTTAAACATCCTTTGAATAAAATATGACTTATTTCTTTTATGTGTTACATTCAGAAAATTAGGCTACTCAAAGTTTTCATCAAGTAAAAAAATACTATTTGGGGTATGTTCATTTTTAATAGTTGTACTTATATAAATAACTCAGTATATATCAACAGTGAGAGATTATGAGTACCTTTCATTTGCGTGCCTCCAAAATCATAATTAACATTTATTTATCAATGAGGAAGATTCCATTTTGCTTTAATGATGAATGTGCAAATTCCTTTTTGTTTTGAACTAACTTTCTTCCAATCTTTGCTACTAAGTGAGATAATTAATCTTTATACATTTGTTTATTTCTTTAAATTTTATTTAAAGAAAATGTATAACTTTATTTATACAAGACTTCTTTATATTGTTGTAACAAGCAAATTTTTTATTTAAGCAACAAAACCTGTTTATGTTGTTGCAATAAGCATATATTTTGGAGAAAAATTCCACTAATATCCTCTTAAATGAAGCAGCCTCAACTGGATTTGTCACGAGAAACCAAATACATGAACATAGTAACCTGGGCATCATTTTCATGACTGTTTCTCTTCAAACAGGAGAAGCTAACCTACAGAATGACATCCCCATTTAGTACAAACTACCAAATACTGAACTCTTCATACCGTGCCAACAAAAGATACAGATAAATTATTGGCACTTTTTAAAAACTATATACAAATATTCTGTGAAACTTTTCAGGTTGTTGAATACTTTTATTCAAATCCAAGTCTCCTGTAAAAATGCTGGCACTTCTTCAAACTATAGGACTTTTAATAAACTTTTGATATTTATTCTTGTGGAAAAACAGTTTGGCACCAAGAGCATACCTCTAAGGAAGTAAGGAGCTATTGTAGTGGCCTGGAGATCGGAGAGTAAAACAACCACACTAATCAGCCTTACAGACCAGGCAGTGGCAACACACACCTTTAGTCCCAGTAGCCACAGTTGCCATAGAAACTGGGTGGTGCATACCTTTAATCCCAGAACTAGAGAGGATTATAAAATAGGAGGAAACAGCTCTCAGGCGCAGTCTCCTTCTGAGATTCCTGCAAGCAGGATGGCCATTTTGG